>NQYQ01000090.1:10087-21327 GCA_003055925.1 Escovopsis sp. Ae720
CTCGAGCTTTCATGCTCCTCGACAAGCCCATTCCCCATTCTTCGATCCATTGCAAGGCGGATAGCGACCTCGACGACCGCCCGAAAGGCCTGTCATCTTGCAAGACCGCGCCGTATCTGCCTCGATAATGCGGCCCCATCTCTCTTTTCTACCGTCCTCTCCCCCTCCGGATTTCGTCCCCCTCCCGACTGCCGAGCAGTGAGTGCCGAACTCCGAGAATACACAGACTTGACCGTCTTGTTCTTGCCGGGCGCGTCTTTGCGGAGCACGCAGAACACAATGACTACTACCTGCGGGATTCACACTCTCGGGGGGGTGAACCAAATTCCTGGAGAAGACGGCAACGCAAAGGATGAGCGAGAGACTGATATTATCGTCTTGCGCCGTTGGATTCTTCAAACTCAATACCCCCAAAATCTGAGAGCGACAAGCACAAGCGAGCAATGTCTCGGGCTGCCAGCAGCGACCGCCTTGAGGCACGACCAAAATCACTGAGCAGTCGACCAGCTGGCTCGCAAAATGGGGTCCCCGAGGCTGTCCGGATCGCTTCTGGTAATTCAAGGGGCTGACTCCATGGTCGCAGCAATGGGCTTTACGGAGTCTTCCGTACGGAGTACCGCCCTACGAGTACGGAGTACGGATCTCTCTTTGTCACCTGCATGCGTTTTGCCATTGAGGCCTCTCAGACCAACCAATTCTTCTGTTGGCTTTCGGGTCTTTGTCTCTTGGTTCGACCTCAACCGAAACAGCCAATCACAGCGGGCCCCGGACGCCTCCTTCTACTACGAGTACGAGTACGGAGCACTTCTCGTACTCCGTACGGACGGAGTACAGGGTTTATATCTCAATTCTTTTCTGTTCGAGATGCCCTGCCAGTGTGGCGTTTCTCTCCAGGAATAGTTGGTACATCCAACAATTCCACGCCCGATTTATATCTCCCTCGTTCGCCTCGCTTCGCCGTTTGCCCGGCAGGGCATGAGTACACAATACCCTGTGCAACAGCTAGAGTCCTGGACGAAAAAAAGGTGGTCAAAAGGGAGAGCCTCAAACCCAGGGCCATGTTTTCTGGCCCAGGGCTGGGCCTACCTGTATTGTACGAGGACGAGTACATACAATAGGTAGAATATGAACGGTGCACACGGACAGGCTGAGCGATGGGCGGAGCTGAATCTGAATCCAAGTGACGCTGATGTCCTGCGCCGATGATGGTGGACACCCACAGCTTCACAGCAGGTCCCGCCACTCCGATGCTTCGGGGCCCCGGTCCCGCCCGCTCCACAGCTTGCCCGCGAGGCTATTTTCCCCACGCTTGGTGCTCCTCTGGGATGAATACATATATACGAGTACTGGTAAGGCTCGACTGACTGACCGACCAACCCACCATATCAGTGATCAATCCCAGAGAAAAACGACCGAGGCAACACACGAAAGGAACCAACGCCTCTTGATCTGGTGTATGCATCGCATCCTCACTCTATCACCCACAAGCAGGAAAATCCAGGTGGTTATGGAAATGAGGACAGACAGGAGAGCCACAGCCAGCAACGGATTGTCGTTGTATGCCAGCGTGTCGTCGTGAGCAGACGATCGAGCGCGCGTGCGCGAAGCCATCTACGAGTACTCGTACCTTGGCATGAGTGTTGATTTTTCGAACGGGCAAGGCTCGCCACGTCTGACAAGTCTTGGATCTTCGGCTCCTGGTTGCACCTAGTCCTCCGCCTTCCAAATTCAAACCATCCCTCATTTCCCCCCCCTCTCATCCTTCTCTCCAGACGGCATGTCCACCAAATCAGACCCCTTGCTTTGAAGAGAAGAAGAGCATTTCGGCCCGCCATCGTGGGCCCGCTTCCGCGTCCCAACCGCTTTCGGCCTCGACCGACTTCCTCGACAGGCGGCCGCAGCACAGGCAGGACGCAGGAGAGAGCAGCGGAAGGCGTTGTTGCGGAGGATCGGAGACTGTGGAGGAGAGGCGCAGCTAGGGGAGCAGAAACTGGGCGCCAGGTGTCCGCTCCTCCAAAGGGGAAACGTCTTCCGAAGAATCGCAGTGGGGAGGAGAGATCCCCACAGTTCTCCTCGTCTTTTTGTCTGATACCCAGTATTCTTCACCGGAGGTCCTGTCGCTTCCCCGCCGGCCCCGTGCCCCGTTTCCATCCTCCGCCATGGTATCGACATCTTCTCATAGCCAGCAGGTTGACGAGATCACCATGTACGAGAGAACCCACATCTTCCCAGCAGCAGAGAAGCACCCTCTGGGACATGAACATGATGTCGTTGATGACAAGGATCATTCGATTTCATTCATGGAGCAGAGCATCAATTTGCTCGAGATTTCTTGCTGACTGACTCCGGCACAATTTTAGCGCCTCCAACGACGCTTCCCACAATGATATTCGGAACCCATCCTTTGCATCAGCAGAGGCCGGTCATCGCATTCCTCGCCCGGATCCCAGCGGCCATGCCAGTCTTGAGGCAAGGTATGTCATCGGTGCACTTCGCCTTGACACATGCGACCCTCCGGCTCCTGCTCTTTGGGGAGAGAGAGAGAGAGAGAGAGAGAGAGAGAGAGAGAGAGTTGTGCCAACGGACTTTCAATGCTTGGCCTCGGGCTGGATGGATCGCCATCGCCCTGTGATGCCACCAAACCCGGTCCGCCCTCGTTGTCTTCCCCCGCTGACATCATTCTTCTCTCCTGCAGAATCAAGAATCCACTTGTCGGCGTCCCGCGGGGACGTCTCCTGAACGATGTTGATGAATTCTGTCGCCGAAACGACCTTGAGGGTTACCGCCCGCTATTCCGCAAGGGCGCGTTGATCGCCCAGGACCCCACCGGCTATGAGGACATCACAGGCGACGAAGCGCTCACCCAGGACGAGATCGATGCCCTTCGTGACGAGGTCCTTCACAAGTGGCGCATCCCCAGGACGTTGCTTCTGACCATCATCACGTGTTCCATCGGGGCAGCCGTTCAGGGTTGGGATCAGACCGGGTCGAATGCGGCGAATCTGGCGATTCCCATTGCGCTCGGCATCAACGGGGAAGGCATTGAGGACAAATTGATTCTCGGCCTGGTCAATTCTGGCCCCTATATCGGCACAGCTCTGCTCGGATGCTGGCTGTCTGACCCCTTCAACAACTTCTTTGGTCGCCGAGGCTCCATCTTCATATCTGGAAATTTTTGTCTCTGGACCGTCATCGGCAGCGCTTTCTGCAACTCATGGCAGCAGCTCCTGGCGTGTCGCATTCTCCTTGGCATCGGGATGGGCGCTAAGGCGTCGACTGGTGAGTCGGGATCTCGTCTTGAGAGTCTCCATTCCCCATACTACTACTTTTCCCATCATTCCTTTCTCCCTTGTCATCTTTCACCCAGTTCTCCCTCTCCGCGCGGCCCTCTCTGCGGGGGCCTGCCGAACCATGTTGACACTTCGCGCCAGTACCCATCTTCGCGGCCGAAAACTCTCCGGCGCCCATTCGAGGTGCTCTCGTCATGAGCTGGCAGATGTGGAATGCATTCGGGATCTTCCTTGGGACCTGCGCCAATCTTGCCATGATGAATGTCGGCAAGAACGCCTGGCGGTACCAACTCGGATCCGCCTTCATCCCCGCCGTCCCCCTCGTCGCCCTCATCTATCTATGCCCCGAGTCGCCGCGTTGGTATATCAAGAAGAAAAGGTATAGGGATGCGATGGTCTCGATGTTACGCCTCCGGAACAATCCCGTCCAGGCTGCGCGAGACCTCTACTACATCCATGTGCAGCTTCAGGTGGAGGGCCAGCTTGTTGCCTCGAAGAGCTATACCGGCCGCTTCGTGGAGCTCTTCACCGTCCCCCGGATCCGCCGAGCGACCCTGGCGGCCTTCACCGTCATGTCAGCGCAGCAGATGTGCGGGATCAACATGATGGCCTTCTACTCGTCGACGCTGTTCAAGGAGGCCGGCACGAGCGATTCCGGCGCTCTCCTGGCCTCGTGGGGGTTTGGTCTCATCAACTTCATCTTCTCCTTTCCCGCGGTTTGGACGATCGACACCTTTGGGCGGCGCTCCCTCCTTCTGTTCACGTTCCCGCAGATGTCCTGGACGCTGCTGGCGGCGGGGATCAGCACACTGTATCCCGGCAAGGGCGGCACTCACGTCGGCCTCGTCGCCTTCTTCATGTACCTCTTCGCGGCGTTCTACTCCCCGGGCGAAGGGCCCGTGCCGTACCCGTACACGGCGGAGATCTTCCCGCTGTCGCACCGCGAGGTCGGCATGGCATTTGGCGTGGCGACGTGCCTGGGATGGGCGGCGATCCTGTCCATCACGTTTCCGCTGATGCTCCAGAGGCTGAAAGTGCTGGGGTCCTTTGGCCTGTACGCCCTCTTCAACGTCCTCGCCCTGATCATGATCTTCCTGTGGCTGCCGGAGACGAAGCAGCGGACCCTGGAAGAGATCGACTACATCTTTGCCGTGCCCACGCGGGTGTTTATGAAGTACCAAATCACCAAGGCGCTCCCGTGGTGGATCAAGAGATGGGTCTTCTTCCGAAAGGACGCCATCCTCGAGCCCCTGTACCAGCTCGACATGCAGGACCAGCAGGACGAGGGGGGGGGCCATCAATCGCCATTTGAACTCGACAAGGCGAAAGTCGAGCTCAAGGACGTTGTGCGTCTTGTGCCGGCAGGCGAAGCGCGCAGGTGAGCCAAAGGTACACACAGCTTGTGATTTTCTGTTCCCGTTTACATCTTTCACACTGTCTCGCTATTCTTCTTTTGATTTTTATGGCAGGCGAAGTCATTAGGGCGTTGCCTGGTTACTTGGGTTTTTCCAGATGTTCTTGAGGGCGAGGGAGAAACGAAAGGGCAGAGATTGAACTCGTCAAGGCGTAGGTTGGATTTACGATACCCGGTTCCTTTTCTCGGTGGGACAAATTGATTATCATCATTGATGCTCTGCTTTGCTCTGGCTCTGCTCTGCTCTGCTTTGCTTTGCTTTGTTTCACCTCGTCGCCTTGTCCTCCGATCCGACCCAGACTAGTCGGCCTCGGAGCACCGTCATCATCATTGATACTGCATGAAGCAATTAGCATGGAACAATAGACTACCCATGTTTTGTTCATCCCGATCTCGAACCCCTCCTTTGGCAGCGGTTCCCCCTGGAGAAGGGGAAAGCATTGATCCATGGGTGATGGAACTCAACAGCAGCACGTGGAGGCATATGTAAACACTGTCAGGCATGGATTGATGCCTCTATGCAACAAGGTGCGGCTCATGCAAGCATATCAATGTATTTGGTGGATCGGCACAAGATCTGACGCACGCGGTTGAATCACGTCTGTTTTGCGTGGGGAAGGGGGGGAGAGGGGGGCTGCGAGACATCAATTGGTCGTGTAGCCGAAACCGACCCGTCCGGCACATGTCTCACTCGGGTTCTGCACTTTTTTTTTTCTTTTTTCTTTTTGTTCTCCCTGCCGATGTGCATGAAAACATCAATTGAGGCATCCAATATCTTCCTGCTAGATATCCATTACCTCTCCTTGCATGGAATGAGGCAGATCCAATTTGATCGAATTGATCTCTGCATGGGGGGGGGGTTTCGTCAAGGCAGTACGGAGTAGGATAGGCAGGCACCGTTAGAGCGATATTCTCGCCCCGTTTTGTGCATATAATTCTATAGGTAGATATTGGAGTTAGGGTGGGGGCCATTGGAGGGGAGGTAATGCCGTCTAATTGCATTGATTGACCAATCAATTGATAGATACTACGGAGTACGGAGTACGGAGTAGAGGACATCCACGTGATGGACGTGCCTCATGCTCTCAGTATTCGTACTCGTACTCGTAGGATGTGTGTTTGGCGAGAGGTTTCGGGTTCATTGATTTGATGGCTGGATGCGGAGAATCTCCCGGGCTCCATTAATTCCAGACAGATCTCTGACAGTCGGGGCCATGGGAAACAAACTTGGTACGAGCACCGGGAGTACGAGTACGAGTACTCGTGTGCAACTTCAATTCTGCAGGACACTTTTTTTTTTCTCGAGGTTCCGAGCCCAGCGCGATGTGCATCCATCAATACATCCATTGATCAATCAATGACCTGTGGCTGTACGGAGTAGCGGGTTTCAGCAGGCTCTAGCGGGCTCTAGCGCGCGGTGCGAAGCCCCTGTCCGACCTCCAGGCTCGCCAAGGCGGGTTCGATTCAGGCACAATGCACGCTGAAACCGAGCTGGCGGGCTCGATGCTGGGTTCTGATTGGTCCTTGTGGATCGACCTGCAGCTGAGGCAGGCCAGGTCCAGGGTAGCGGCCCAGAGTGGATGCGCTCCATCCATCCATCAATAGGTGATTCATGTTCATGTTCAATGTTACATGGATCAAATAGGTACCAACCTACTGTATGTACTCGTACCTACCTCATACACGGGCTCTGGAACTGGATGGATTCCAGCAAATCTCGACACGAGAATCGATCAATTTGATTCGATGGATCAATTCATCATATATTGGATCAATCAATGAATCCAATGAGTGACTTGCAGTCGATCAGATTGGATGCGAGCTTGTTCCTGGATCGAACCTGGCAGGTGCGACGTCGATTCCTTCCCCGACTCCGACCAGGGTCTTTTCCTCGATCTGGATCTGATCTCGAGATGAATTTTTTTCTTCTTTCTCTCTTCTCTCTTTCTTTGACCATCAACTCTCCCTTTGCTTCTCCTTGAGACAGTCTCACATTCTTTTGACCTCGCTCCTCCTCCTCCTCTCTCTCTCTCTCTCTCTCTCTCTTTTCTTCTCTCTCTCTCTCGAGTCCACATCTTAGCGCTCCCTCGTTTTCTCTTCCTTGCTATAGTTCTCGACATCTTTTTCTTCCTTCAAGCAGCCCTAGCCCGGGACCTACGAAGCAGAAACCTCCCTCCTTCTTCCTTTCCTTTCTCTCTCCTCTGACCCTCAGTCTTCGCCTCTGTCTCTCCGACCTACTATACTGCGTCTTATCTATCAATAGATCCTCGTTCGAGACATATATTTTATTGTATTCCATGGTCGAGGGTTGACCGTAAACCATCGGGTTCTTGTTTCCATGAACCACTTTTGATCGACCGGTTCCCCGACGCTACACACATACCTACATACATACACATACACCCTTGGCGGACGTGCACTTGCGCTGCGTCGCGCCGCATTGCATCATAGACCTCCCAAGTTCGTGATCGGCATTGGTCGTCACCACTGCATATCCTGCGCAACATCGTCCCTCGTCTTGCAGGGCACTGCGTCTCGGAGCGGGTCTCACAGACAGGGTCCGAGCAGAGAGCTCCATCACAAAGCTTGACTCGTGGATCGGGGACAACACGGTCGATCAGTTGGCAGGCCATCTCGATTGGACTGTTTCTCAACGGCACGAGCCCTGACGCAATCATTTTTCCGGCTCGGATTACACGTACATGGCGCCATCTTCGACATACTGGTACTGCTACTACTACCACTACCACTGCTACTACTGCTACGAGTACGAGAGCTAGGTAGTTTTTGCGTCGACAAATTCGGCAACTGAGGCGGCGATCCCGATCCGACAATAGGATCACTCTTTGTTACCATCGGAGCGTCTCCTCTCCCATACAGAGAGCAACTGTCTTTGCATCTCAAAGGCATCAAAGGGCCGACATGATACCCGGCAGGCAGCTTTCCAGCGCCTCTCGAGGCTCTCTTGGTTTCCTTCCCCTCGACGGCGAAACTCGAGCCGAGATGACCGACATCCCCCTGGATCGCCTCTCGACGGTCAGGAGCAATGTCTCCACGGGCGCCCGGAAGCAGACCGCCCTGACAACGAGCCGAGACTCCGAGCACAACGAGAAGCAGAGCATTCGAAACCGCCATGCCGGACGACGGAGGAAGCTGGACGATGAGCCCCTTCGGCGCAGGGGCACCGGCGACGAGGTAAAGCTCAATGCCATGGGTCGCTTCTACGCCAAGGTCATAGGGTTCTCGCTCTTCACCAGGTACCTCGTCTACGTCGTCCCCGTCGGCATCCTGCTGGCCATCCCCCTCATCGTCCTCGCCGCCACGGACCACAAGCACGACGTCTTCCTCGGCGATGTCAGAGATAAGAACGGTGACATCGTCACCCAGGGCCCTCCGCTGTTCAAGCTCTTCCTCTGGATCGAGATCTCGTGGCTCGCCCTTTGGGGCGTCAAGATGGTCGCCTGGCCCTTCCCCAAGGTCTTCATGTTCTTCTGCGGCATTGTCAGCGCCGGCACCCGAAAGTACGCCATGGTTCTGGAGAATATCATCATCACCATTTCCCTCTTCTTCTGGGCGCTGGCGTCTTGGCTCACGTTTAAGAACCTCTTCTCCCAAGCGTACAACGCCGACATCGCCTGGGTCGTCAGCCTCGAGCGAGTCCTCGGCGCCTGCTTCGTCGCCTCCGCCGTCCTCCTGGGCGAAAAGGCCATCGTCCAAGTCATCGGCGTCTCGTACCATCAGCGATCGTTTGCCAACCGTATCAAGGACTCCAAGCGAGAGATCCATCTCCTCGGCCTCCTCTACGATGCATCCCGGACCCTGTTCCCCATGTACTGCTCAGAGTTCGCCGAGGAGGACTACATCATTGAGGATAGTATCGAGATGATGCTGCGACGGAAGGCCGGCCGCGGCTCCAGCAGTAGTGGCGCTGCGACCCCCATGAAGCTCATTAGTGGTATCGGCCACATTGGAGACAAGGTCACGTCCGTCTTCGGTAATATCGCTACCGAGATCACCGGCAAGCAGGTCTTCAACCCGAACTCGGCGCACACCATCGTCATCGAGGCCCTCGAGAAGAAGAAGTCGTCCGAGGCGCTCGCGAGGCGCATCTGGACGTCGTTCGCCGTCGAGGGCCGGGACGCCCTGTTCCCAGACGACATCGAGGAGGTCCTCGGCCCGGCCTACAAGAAGGAGGCTGAGGAGGCCTTTGAGTGCATCGACACCGACGCCAACGGGGATATCAGCCTCGACGAGATGGTCCGCAAGGTCGTCGAGATGGGCCACGAGAGGAAAGCAATCGCCGAAGGCATGAAAGACATTGGCCAGGCGCTGCAAGCCTTCGACAAGGTCCTGCTCTTCGTCGTCCTCCTCATCACCATATTCATCTTCCTGTCCTTCTTCAGGAGCAGCTTCCTGACCACCGTGGCCACCGCCGGAACCGCCCTCTTGTCTCTGTCCTTCGTCTTTGCCGTCACCACTCAGGAGTTTCTCGGATCATGTATCTTCTTGTTCGTGAAGCATCCGTACGACGTGGGTGACCGCATCGAGATCACCGGCGTCCAGATGATTGTCGAGCGCATCTCTCTCCTGTACACCGTCTTCACGCGCACCGACAAGATGCAGATCGTTCAGGTCAGTAACCATGCGCCGTCCTTCCCAGAACCGCCCAGGAGGCCCGAGCTGACCATGACTTCATTCCCCAGGTGCCAAACATTATACTGAATAATCTTTGGATTGACAATGTCACCCGGAGCAAGGCCATGTCGGAAAGCTTCCAAGTCGACATCTCCTACGACACGTCCTTTGAGGACGTCGAACTGCTTCGCATGGAAATGGAGAGCTTCGTCCGCTCGCCCGAGAACTGCCGCGACTTCCAGCCCGACTTCACCATTGGGGTCGGAGGCGTCGGCAACCTGGACAAGCTGGTTCTTAACATGAGTATTAAGCATAAGTCGAACTGGCACAACGAGCGTGTCAGGGCGATGAGACGCTCCAAGTTCATGTGCGCCTTGGCCGTCGCGCTGAAGAAGGTCCCCATCTACGGGCCCAGCGGCAGCGCCGAGCAGCTCGGCGGACCTAGGAACCCCACGTACTCGGTGTCCGTCACCGACCAGTGGGCTGCGGCTAGTCGCGGGGAGGCCGACGCGGCGAAGGAGGCCAAGAGGATGGTCCCTACCGTCAAGGATGCTCTCCAGGCCCGCGAGACCGAGAAGACTGCCATCCAAGAGCTCAACAGCCGCCATCCCGAGGCCATTGATACCAGCTGCGCCTGGGACGCGCGCGAGGACCAGTCCGTCATCAGCGCGAGGGATCACTCGCAAGACGCCGCGCGCTTCAGCCACCTCGGCTCGGTCAAGGGAGAGCTGCCCCACAGGGAGAGCCAGCGTGGTCGCCGAAGGGCGGGCGAGGGCCTGTCGCCCTCGTTTTCGCCCAGCGACACCGCTTACCACGGCGCCGCCAGGAGCCCGAGCAACCCGCGGATCACCCATTTCGACGAGGAGGCACAGACCGGTATGCCCCCGACGCCGACGCTGGGAGGACATGGAAACCAGGGCGAATTGGCCAGCAGCGGCTCGAGCTACCGAGCCCGCGTGAGCGACGTCGGCGAGACGGACGCCCTCCATCCCACCTATGGCTCACAAAGGGGGCCTGCTAGAGGACAGAGCCTCGGACGAAGACACGTCGAGAGCACGCCACCTGGGCCCCACCACTAAGAAAAAAAAAGAATGGCCCTTTCCGGTCCGAGAAACGAAGCCATAATACAACGGTCAATCATGTTTCCTTTTTTTTTGTTTACGGACGATGACGACGAGCTCAAGGCTGTTGATTCGAGCCGACATATGACTTATTGGTGTATATTACAGATAGATCCTTTGATTCCTTCTATTTTAAACCCTCACTCTTTCTTTGTTTTTGTTTTTATTTCCTTGGTGGTGTTTGTATGAGGACGTCAAAAGCATCGTTTAGATCTGACGCTTGGTCGGCCCGACATGGGTGACGGAGGAGAAACCCTATGATGAGGTGTATGGTAATGCATCAATTGATCGCCAGTGTGTTTACGATTTGCATTACTACTTGTCCGGTCATCTTCACCAAGGAACAAATATATACATTGAACATGTTCATTGAACTTTTCATTGCCCGACCAGCGGGGGAGGGAACCCAACCCCGCGTGACCCCGCGGTACGATACGGAGGAATCGCATATGGGCGCCTAGCAGACGTGCTCCGGCTCCGGCAGGGCCTCCCTGGGGCCCAGGTCTGTCTTGAGGACGCGCCCGAACAGCTCGAGCAGGATCTCGAAGCATACCTTTGTGACGGCCGGGTCGTAGCGGCCCTTGCTGAGCTCGTCGCGGATGAAGGCGTGCTGGGCCCATGCGAACTCGTGGAAGCTGAAGGTGGCGCCGGCGTCGCGCAGCTTGTGGCGGATGAGGTCGCGCCCGGCGTCGGGGACGTGGGTGTCCTTGAGGCCGAAGATCATTGCGACTTCGCCGCGGAGGCGGGGGAGGAGGTCGAGGGTGTGCGGGGAGGAGGGGG
>NQYQ01000091.1:0-17990 GCA_003055925.1 Escovopsis sp. Ae720
AAAGGTTTTATAAAGTTTTATCTTTAAATCTTAAAATTCTTAAAATATATTTTTAAAACTTTATAAAGTTTATAAAAATAATCTATCTTTAAATATAAAATATAGGCTTTATTAAAAATACTAAACTAAATATATATTAAATCTCTTAAAATCTAAATATTTAAAAATATAATACTTAACTTTAAAGATTTTAATAAAATAATATTATTTAGTTTAATTTAAGATTTATATATTATATAATATTTATTAATTTAATATTAACCTTAAAATTTATTTATTTAAAAAAAACTATATTATTTATTTATTTTAAGGTAAATTAATAACCTTATATACTTTATTAAGGACCTTAGAAATAATAACCCTAATATACTAAAAAGTTAATTAAAAGGTTAGAATAGTCTTAGAAGATCTAGGAAAAGTATTATTAGTAAAATAATAAAAAAGATATATAAACTTAAAAAATATATATAAAAAGAGTCTTTTACTTATTAAAATAAAATTATAAAATATTACTCCTTTATAATCTATTAATTTAAAGGGAATCTAGTTTAAATTAAGATATAATAGGCTACTAATCTAAGGTAAGTAAAACCTTTATTCTCTTTTTATTCTTTAAAAGGCTAGAATATTAATATAAAGGGAAAGATAAATAAATCTAGGAAGATTATAATTAAAAAGGTAGGAAAAAAGATCCTTTTATATTTAAAAGTAATAAAAAAGGTTAAAAGAAATAGCTAAAAAGAAAAAAAGGTAATAAAAAAAGGAAAAAAGAAAATATTAGGTTAAGGGATAAAGGTAATAATCTTAAGGGAAAGTAAGTAATAAAAGAAAGAGGTAAGGTAAGGTAAGAGAGTAAAAAGGGCTTTAGTAGCTAATAAAGAATAATAAAAATAAAAAAGAGAAAAGTAGAAAAGGATAAGAAAGGTAAGAAAGGATAAAGATTAACTATATACTATTACTATATATAAAGTATTATAAATTACTAGCTAAGTAATAGCTAGTATTATAAAGAATAATATAATAATAAAAAAGAAAGGTATAATAAAAAAGAAAGGGAAATTATTTAGTAAAAAAGATAATAAGGAGTAGATATAAGATTAAGCTAATAAGGAAACTATTAGCTAATAAAGTGTAAAAAGGCTAGTATATATTAGAGAGAAGATAAATAATAAGATAGTAAAGTAGATAATTTTTAGTTAAGAGAGGTAAAGATTAGAGAAAAAGGAGAAGGTATATAAGGTATAGGTAGTAAAGAAGAAGCTACCTTATACCTATATAAAGTATATAATATAACTTAGCGCTAAGGAAACTAAGGATTTATTAGGCTATAAGGTAATTAGCCTAAGGGTTATAGGATATAAGGTATATAAAAGAGATAGTAATAGGCTATACTTAGATATATAAGTTATTAAAGGGCCTACTAGATAGGTAGAGGGTAGGTAGTACTAATAGTATCTAGGCCTTTATAGTTCTAATTTTTTCTAAAGTGTTTAGTAATATAGCTAAAGAAAGGTAATCTAATAGTAAGTATTAGCTAAAGAGAAAAGGTAAATAAGAAGGCTAATTTATTATAAGTAGTAAAAGTAATTATATAAAATCTAATAAAGTTCTAGGAGAATAAGAAAGTAATTAATTACCTTATTAGACCTAGAGAGGTAATAAAGGTAAAAGAGAAGAGAGAGTTTTTTATTAAGTCTATCCTAAACTTAAGGGTAAGTAAAAAGACTATAATATAATATCTAGTCTAATAAGAGAGATATCTAAAAAAGGAAAAATAAATATAAGAGCTGTTTAAGAACTTAAATATTAATAAAAGGGCTATAAAGGTACTAATTAAGTTTACTAGTAAGAACCTAAGGAAACTAATAGTAAAAAAGATTTAGAATCTATTAAAGGAGAAGTAAATAAAAGGGTAGATAAATAAAGAAGAAGTATATAATAAGGTTTATTTAGATCTAAAAATAGCTACTTATATATCTATCTAGTCTTTAAAATAAAGAAAGATAATAAAATAGAAAAAGAGTTAATAAAAAAGAATAGTCTAATATAAAAAGAGAAGATTAGAGATTCTAAAAGGGCAAGATAGGCCTAATAGCGTCTAAGGGTAAGTTAGCGCCTAATATATAAGGTAAGTAGTAAGTGCTATAAGGGGTAGCGGGCACTATAAGGTTATAGGTATCTTAATCTATATATTATCTTTTATACTTATTCTATACCTTTTTAGTAGTTATAATAATAGCTTTATTTAGGAGGGCAGGGTTAATTATACTATCCTATAAAGTAATAATATAAAAGAGAGTAAGGGTAATAGTATAGTTAATATAGCGCTTAGCCTAGTAAGGTAGCTATAAAAGTCTCTTATAAGTATTATTATTTAGGTATAGTTATAACTATAGCCTAGTTATTTACTTAGGCTAAGTATTAGTAAAATAGTCCTAGTTAAGGTTAGCTAGATTATAGTTTCTATCCTTAGTAACCTAGGTAGCGGCTAATTTAGCTATATAGCTATAGTAAGCTAGCAGGCCTAGGAAATTATAAGTAAAAGGAGGGAGTTTAGGGGTAGTCTTTTATATAGTACTTTTAATTACCTTAGAATTAGTATCCTATATTAGAGAAAGAGCTAAGGCCTTTAGCTAGTATATATAAATAAGCTAGGCGTTAAAGGTAGTAATAGTATAGGCTAAATAGGCTAGTTTGTTATTAGTTAGGGTAAAGAGGTTACTATTTTTCTTTTTCTTTTACTTAGTACTCTTAGCCTCCTTCTTTTTCTTACCCTTATTACCCTTTACCTTTTAATAATTCTTTTTATTCTTTTTAATAATATTATCCTTCTTCTCTTTCTTTTCCTTACCTTTCTTACCCTTCTTTTTCTTCTTTTCTTTCTTACCCTTCTTACCCTTTTTACCTTTCTTTTCCTTTTTTTCTCCCTTTTTCTTCTTTTTCTCCTTTTCCTTACCCTTCTTTTTCTCTTTCTCCTCTTTCTTATTCTTTTCCTTCTCTTTCTTACCTTTTTAGTCTATACTAAGGAGAGAAGGCTTTATATTTATAAGTCTAGTAGGTTAGTATATATTAATTAAGTTATTAAAAGGATATTTAAAGTAATGCTAGGCACTAGGTACTTTAATTAGGGTTAAGGGTAAGGGGTTAGTTTAGGGTATTTATAAGTATAGGTTAGTTATAGCTAATAGGTAAGAGAGAAAGGGATAAAAATAAACCTATTAAGAGATAGGATTAGCGCTAGCCTGTTAGAAAAGCTAGGCTAAAGTAAATAATAATAGCCTTTATAAGATAATATTTATAATAGTATTATCTCTTATATTAATACCTATAAGGCTTTATAAGTAGATAAGAAAAGGGTAAGGGAGTAAGGTAAGATAAAAAGGATATACTCTTAAATAAGATATAATACTATTTAAGTATATTAACTTTATTAGGCCTAGTAAATAAGTTAATTAAGGGTATAGTGGAGGGTATATATAAAGATAAAAAGGGTTAAGGGAAAGAGAATAAAAAAGGATAGATTATAGTATATTCTTTATATATATAAAGTAAAGGGATTTATAGTTATAAAAGGGAGAGAGAGCTATAAAAAAGGGATAATAGACTAAAGTAATATAGGTTAGAAAAAAGATTTATAAGATAAGAAAAAACTTTAAAAAGGTATAGGGCTATTCCTTACTCTAGGTCCTATATCTCCTTTACCTAAGGATACCCTACTTACCCTATTACTAGGTATTAAATAATAAGATAGTTTACCTTAAAAAATAGCGCTTATATTAAACCTATTATTATAAACTAACTATTAGAATAGTAATATAATAAAGAGAAGAGAGGGTAGGTGTTTAGGCCTTAGTTATAGGCCAATAGGTAAGTCTACTAATAGGTTTTAGCATTATAAGCTAGCTATTAGCTAGGTCTTTTAGTTAGGTATATATAGGTAAAGGAGGCAGATAAGGCATAGCTTTAGCCTTAATTAGATAGTAAGCCTAGTAATCTTCCCTATTAAGGGTAATAGTAGTAGCTAATTAGCCAGCCTTTACCTTAGCTTTTTTCCTTTAATAGTAAGGTAGGTAATAGTAGGTAAGGAGGTAGCGGGGCGCCTAAGGGCTAGAGCTAAGGGAGTAACTTAGCGTCTCTAAGGCACTAGCTAGTAGGTAATAACTATATAGGTAATAGGTAATAGTAATATAGGCCTATTATTATTAGTAAGTAAATCTGCCTTTAGGGTAATAAGAAAGTCCTTAGCCTACTAATTATATTTATATCTTTTATTAATAGTAATAGGTATAACCTAAGGGAGGCGCCTAATTTATAATATCTAGTTATACTATACCTTAACCTATTAAAAGGTCTTAAAAATTAACCGCTCCTTAGTGCCCTAAAGATAGCCTTTATACTTAAAAATATTCTAATAGACCTTAGCCTAGCCCTTCTTATATATATCTCTAAAAAGAAAAATAAAGTAGAAGAAGGTTTAGATATTTGCTTTAAGAGAGGGTAAGTAAGGCTATACTAAGTTAAGTGTATTAGTATTATAGTTATTAAATATAGTATACTTATTAGTACTAAATACTTAAAAAGTAAAAGGCATTTAGGGGTTATATAGCTATAGATATATAGGTAGGTAATTTAATATATCTAATATAAAAGGTTTTAAGAAGAGAGATAAATATAAAGTTAATATAACCCTAAAATCTAACTATAAATATATTTTTAATAAATATAATAAAGAGAAAGGCAGTAAAAGATAGTTAGCTAGATAAAATAGTATAATAGTAAGTGGTTAGGGATAGGTAGATTACCTTAATAGTATCTAGGGTTATGCTAGGAGGGCGTAAGGGTATAGAAAAGGAAATAAAGGGTAGTTAATAAAGGTTTTTCTTATAATAGAGAGATATATTAGATAAATATATAAAAAGCCTATCTATCTAATAGTATATCTATATATAAAAGACCTACTACCTATAACTAATATTAACCTATTAGTTTATAAAGCATAAGAAAAAGTAATAAGATAAATAAGAGTAATTCTATAACTTATAAAGGGATAGTCTTTTAAGAGAATAAAGAAGTAATAGGTCTAAAGCTAATACTAAGATTAAGAGATAAGATTATAGAGAATAGAAAGATACTATAGCTAAGGTAACCCTAGCTTATAATTAGTAAGAAAAGAAGATAATATTTATAATAAAGAGGATCGCTAGTAATAGGGCCCTAAAGATAAGTCTATTTACTATCTATAAAGGGATAGGAGTAATTATCTACTAGTAATATAAGTATATAGTATTAGATAGCAAGGCCTAGGCTTACCTTAATAGTAAGAAGGTAAGCTATAACTATAGCCTAGTAAAGGCTAAGGCTATCGCAATAACTATTAAGTTAATTATAGGCATCTATATAAGCAAAGCAGATTTAGATATAATCTAGTTCTTACTAATAACTAACCTACTAATTACTATACTTAGGGCACTAAAGAATAGTAGGTTTATATATAAGTAATACCGCTATATCTTAATAATAGTAAAGATAATAAAAGACTATATATAAAAGAGCTATAATTAGGTTAGCTTATTTAGGCATAGTAGCAATATATACTTAAAGAGTTAAAGGTTAAAGGACCTTAAGAAAAATAAACTATAGTAAGCTAGTGTTTTTTACTATAAGCTCTTTAGCGCCTATACTAATAGGGGTTAGTTTAAGGTAATGCTAGTTATAGGCTTAGCTATAGCTATAGGCCTTAAGGGCAGCGAGCTAGTAAGGTTAGTAAAAAGGGGGGAGAGGGCTTATAAGGAGTAGGTAAAATAGTAAAAGGTTTATAGTAAGGACCTTAAGTATATACTAAACCCCTTCCTATACTAAATATATTAGGTAATATACCTCTATAGCTTTAAGCTATATAGGGTTAAAGGGTAGCTAATAGAGCTAGATATAGCTAGCCTAGATATAAGTAAGTAATAGCTAGTAATAGTACTTAAGGTCTTTATAAGGGTAGTAAGATATTATTAGTTACTAATAGATAAAGAGAGCCTCTTATAAGTAATTCTTATAAAGCTTTACACTAAGTTATTATACTTAGACCTAAATAAGCTTAAGATAATCTAAAGGCTAAGGGTAAAGGGTAAAACCTTTAAGAAGTATATAAGTATCTTCTACTAGCTAATCTACTATATTACCTATATTAAGGGTCTACTAGTAAGGGAATAGCTAGGGTATAGGCTATTAGTAAAGAAGTAGGACTAGGTCTAGGCTATCTTTAGGCCTAAGGAAAAGGCTAGCTAATATATAGGGCTAGGCCTAATACAAAAGGTAATTAATATAATGCTAGTAATACTAAGGCATATTATTTATAACTTAGACTATAATAGTATACTTATTAGTAATATTACCTATATAGCGCTAAGATAGAATAATAGCTAAATTAAAGTAAAGGAGTTTATGCCTATCTATACCACCTTTCTTTAAATAGCCTAGCTAATACTAATAATATATATCTTACTTAGAATATATAATATAATAGCTAAAAGTAGTAGAGCAGGGGATAAGAAAGGGATAGATAATAGGTATACTACTTTAGAGCTAGATAAAGCTTTATAGGCAGCTAAGATACTAATAGATACTAATATAGAATATAAGGCTAGTAAAGGGTAAGGTAAATAGATAGTAAGGGCTAAGAGAGTTTTTACTTTATAATATTATTAAAGGCCTAATACTATAGGTAGTTAAGGTAATAAAGGGCCTAGGCTATAGCTTAAAGATATACCTAATTAACTTTATAATCTAGTTATATATATACATATCTATAATCTATAAGGATACTATAGTAAAGATTAGGTAAGTAAAGTAGGATAGTAAGGTAATAATCTAGAATAATATTAGGCTTTTAGTTAAAGAGGTTAGCCTATTTTTATATAAGATACTAATAGAGTTAAAGGAAAAGCTTTACTACCTAATCCTACTTAAAGATAAAAGCCTAATAATAGGTAACCTATTAATAATCCTCTAATATTAGATTTAGAATAATAATAGGGATAGAAGCTAAAGCTATAGCTTCCTTAAAGATAAAAGTAACGCCTAATAGACTAAAAGAGATAACTTCTTTATTATATAGTAGATTAAGAGGTTAGGTAAGAGAATAGTAGAGTAGTTTACTAAGTAATTAGATTAATAGAAGAGGGATATAGGCTAGCTTAGTAAGTAAAGGGTAAGGAGGTTTTATAAAAAGGTTAAGGAGTTTATAAGCTAGCTCTAAGTCCTAGTCTATATAATAATAATATTACTATAAGTGCTAAAAAGCCTAAGGATCTAATATATAAATATATAGAGTAAGGGTATATAAAACGTATTAATCCTAGATAAGTATATTTACCTAGTTATATACTATTATAAGTTAATATATATAATAGGCTAGCTTAAAGTAATATAGCGCTTTATATTAAGAGAGGTAGGCAAGCTATTAGTCTACTACTTATAGCTTATATTACTATTTATATAGTTCCTAATAAAATATAATATAATAGATAAGGCTAATAGTATAAATAACCCCTTTTTATAAATAAGGAAGGTAATATTATAAGTAGTAATAGGTAAGGCTAGGGGTAGTAGGGCATATAAGGATAAAGAGTTATTAATATTAGTAATAGTACTAGGCCTCTTAAAAATGCTAATATAGGTAAAGATATATAATAATAGTATAATAAATAGTAATAGTAAGGGCATTATAATAGTTAGCCCTAACTAGAATAAGTATATTATATAGAGGCTAGAGTAAATAAGGCTACTAATCTAAGGCTAGTTAAGAAGGCTAATAGAGAAAACGCTATAGATTAGTAACTAAAGGTATATTATAATCGCTATATTAAGGCAGTATATAAGGAGAGGGATATTAAGGGTATTTAAGCACCTATCTAAGCATAGCACGCCTAAGGTACTGGCAGAGAGCAAGGAGAGTACTAGGGCCAGGGCTAGGGCTAGGGCTAGGGAGATAGGGCTAGACAACCTAGATAATGACGAGCTAGACAAGATAGATAAGATAAAGGCCGGCAAGGGGCTATATAGGAGGGAGGCGCTGTAGAGAGAGAGGCTGCTAATAGTGGCGCAGAAGGGGTCAGATAGCGGGCAGGGGTTAGCGTAAGACCTATAGGCAGGGCACTTAAGGCTAGTAGCAGAGGCAAATTATAGGCAGATAGTAGTATTTAGTAGGATAGATATAATATAAGGCTAGTTCTTATAGGTAAGCTAAAGGTAGTAAGTATTAATAGGTTTTAGGTTAGCTAACCTAGGGGTAATATATAGGATACTAATAGTAAGGGTAATAAGGTAAAAGGTATAGGAGGATATAGCGGAGAAGGCGTAGATTAAGGTATAGCTAGAGCTAAATATAGTAAAGGAGCTAAGAAGGATAATAAGGGACCTAATAGTAAACTTCTAAGGTAAGTAAAAAAGAGTAATATATAAGGTAATAAAGGCTAACTAGGACTTACTATATATAGCGCTAATAGAGAGCGGTAAGTTATTATTATTTATATTACTAGTATTTTATAAGCTAAGGATAATCTTAATTATAATTATATTACTAATTATATTATAAAAGGATATAGTATAGTGCTATAAGGTAGCTAAAATTAATATATATATATAGGAAAGGTTAAGGGAGATATACTAATAGGTAGTAATTATATTAGTAATAGTAGAGAAGATAAGAATAAAAAGCTTCTAAAAATAGGTAAACTAGAATATAATAGACTAGCTAGTATAGTAAGTAATATTAGATAAGTGTTACTTAGTATTAGAGTACTTAGATAAGTTCTAGCTAAAGCTGTGAGATATTAGGGAGATAATGGTAAGGTAAGGGCTATTATATATACTACTAATAGTAACTCTATTATCTAATTAGAAGAAAAGGCTACTATAAATACTAAGAGTAAAGGGTAAGAGGATAGTAGTAATCTAGTTAAAGATAATATACACTAATATCTACTACTTTACTACTATAAGTATCTTAAAAAGAGATAAGTAAAAGAAAGAGGTATACTAAGTAAGGGCAGTATAAGTCTAAATACTATACTACCTAGTAGATAAAGGGCTAGTAATAGCTAGGGTAATAATCAATTAGCTAGTAAGGGACTAGGAGTAGTAGGCTTAGGTAGTAGAGGTAATAGTAGAGGAGGGCAGGGTAATATTAGTAAGGCGTTCGCTAAGTAAAAATATAT
Organism: Escovopsis sp. Ae720; assembly: GCA_003055925.1. NCBI lineage: Eukaryota > Fungi > Ascomycota > Sordariomycetes > Hypocreales > Hypocreaceae > Escovopsis > Escovopsis sp. Ae720. The sequence goes on from NQYQ01000091.1 coordinate 9,210, forward strand.
AGTAGCTAATAGGTTATAAGGGTAAAAATAAGGAGGGTAATATAAGCGGCTATAATAATAATAATAGTAATAAGGGAGATAATAATAGTAATAAGGATACTAATAAAGGTAATAAGAATAATAATAATAATAATAATAATAATAATAATAAAAATAGTAATAATAATAATAAGGATAGTAAGGATTATAATAATATTAATAATAATAAGAAAGATATAAGGCTAAAGCTAAAGCTAGTAATTATATATATAAAGAGAGTATAAATAAAGGTAAGGCTAGCTTATATAATAGGCTATAACTTTTACTATAGTAAGGTAATAGAGGGTAATAAAGGCTATAAGGAGATACTAGCCTAATAGCTTAAATAAGAGAAGGTAATTATAGTAATAAATACACTTAGGCTAAGGATAGATATACTATTAATCTAAGTAATATTCTATATTAGCGCCCTCTAATTAATACTTAACTTTATATAAAAGAGTAGGTAAAGGGGCTATAATAGGAGGCTAGCCTAGTCCTTCTTGCTTAATAGGGTAATAGGCTATAGGCCTAGGGTAAGGGAGGAGATAGGGGCCTTTCTAAGTATAATATATTATTACTAAATAGCGCTAAACTAAATGCTAAATAATAATAGGTTATAGCTAGGGTATAAGCTATTAAAGGCGCTATATAATACCTATATATAAATATAAAAGAGGATAAGGGCAGAGTAGGAAAATATCTAGGTAGTAAAGGATATAATAGACCTCCTAATAGAGCCCCTAAGGTTAGATCTACTAAGGGAAACACTAGGTATAGGGCTAAAGGGATAAAGTATAGAATTTAAGAGAATATTAGGTATTATATCTAAGCGTTTTAAGGATATAATATCTAATAAGTAGCTAAGATTAGATTAAAAAAGGGTTAGACTAAATAACTAATAAATAATAAACCTAAAAGGTACTCCTCTAATAAGGCTAAGCTAGTATAAGGCTAATAGGTAAGTAAAAATACTAAGAAGGATATTAAGCCTAATATAAAGGATAATATATATTTAAAAGGGTAATAGTAAGAAAAGGGAAAGGCTAATATAGTTAAAGCTAGGACTTAAATACTATAAATAGCCTATAGTTTAGCTTATAAGTACTATTATTACTAGCTAAGGTAAGAGAGAAGTAGAAAAGGGCTAACTCTAATAAGTAACTAAGTAAATAAAGAGAGATAGTATTAGTAATATTAATAGAGAAGGTAATATAATAGTAGTAGGTAAGATCTAGTAATTAGCTAAGTTATAATAAAAAGGGTAATAAAAAGAGAGGGAGAGAAAGGTAATAAAAAAGGTAAAAAGAAGTAAGGAGCTTTATAGGTTAATAATAAAGTTTATAGGGCTATACTAGCCTTATATAGTAACTAAGGGTCTAATAAATATATATAGGTTAGAGAAGGCATGCCTAATCTAGGAGATAGATAGAGAGTTTAAGGAGATAAAGGCAGATAGTATAATATAATTCTAGAAAGCAGGGGGGTTTAAGAGCTATTTAGATTACTTTAACTATAATATACTAGGTATATAGTATAGGGTAAATATAATAAGGGCAAAGTAGGATAATAGGTAAAAGGTAATAGCTTATAAGTACCTAAGCCTTTTCTAGGATAGCTTAAAGGTATTAGTATATTAGTATAAAAAGGACTTTAAAGAGGTAATATAAGAGATATTTAGGGTATAGTAATTAAATAAAGGTAAGGTATAACTAATAGACCTAAAGAATAATAGTAAGTAAAAGTAGTTAGAGAGAAAGATTTAGGTAAAGAAGGTAAAGATATATAGGTTCTAGGTAATATAGCTAAAGATAATAAAGAAATTAGAGCTAGGCGGTTATAAGTATAAGGCTTAGAAGAGGTATTATAGAAAGTAGAAGGTAAAGGGGATAAAGATTAGGGTATTATATTAAATCTTATAATCTAATAATAAAAAGGTAAAGGGTAATTAATAAAGAGAGTTAGCAACTAACCTTTCTTTAGTAATAAAGGATAATTAAATAAGAGAGCGAGGTAGAGTAAGGTAGAGGCTAGGGGCGCGGGAGTTATAGAGAGATTAGAGATAAGATATAAGGGAGGCGGTAAGGGTAGCGGGGGCTATAGGTAAGCCTAGTTAGTAATAGCCTAGGAGGTAAAGGATTAGGGCTAGTTAAGGGACTTAGTAAGAGAGATATCTTACTAATAGTTATACTAATAGGAGCTAGTAGGTTATAGGTAGGGAAGGTATAGCTAGCTATAGAGAGTAGTAGCGTAGATATATAGGGTAGGGAGGTAGCTTAGTAGGGGGATGCTTTAAATAATAGCTTTAAAGAGTGGGGGGTTTTTATAAATATAGTTTTATAGGTTTATAATATAGGGGCTAATATAGATAAGGTTAGGCGTTAGGAGGATAAAAAGAAAGCCCTAGCTAGGGAGATACTTAGTAAAGGTAAAGGGTTTAAGGTATAGGGGTAGGGTATTAGAGAGCCTACTAAAGGTATAAAGGCTAAGTTTATTAATAGTAATAGTAGTAATAATAGTTAGTAAGTACTTAAGGCTATTTAATATTATAGCTTAGGTAGGGGCTATATAAGAGAGAATAAGAAGAGTTTAGGTAAAGGTAAGGAGGTAGTTAAAGGAGGTATATAAAAGCAGTAGTAAGGAGCTATTAATATAGATAGAGATAAGAGAGGCTATAGGGGCCTAGTTTAAGAGGTTAGGGAGATTTACACTAGTAAGGGTATAGGTATATTAGAGGATTAGTATAAGGCTAAGCTAGCTATACTCCTATATAAACCTTTAGAGAAGGATAAGAGGGATAAAGAGAGAGAATTTATAAAGGAGGCTAAGGTTAGTAAGGAACTATTATTAGGTAAGGGTAGTATAATAAAAGTACTTAAGGTAGCTATTTTAAAAGGTATTAAAGATATAAAGGTAAAAAAAGCTAAGGTTATAAATAATAATAACTTAGTAAGTATTAAAGTTTATAAAGGAGATAATAATATACTTACTCTTAAGCTAAGTATAGAAGGCTATAATAATAAGGCAGCTAAAGAACTAGATAGTCTTAATAAACTAGGCGCTAGTAGGAAAGCAGAGATCCTTTAGAGAGCTAAGGCTATAATTATTATTATAAATATAGCTATTAATAATATTAATCTTAATAAAGGCCTTAGTAAAGGGGCAGATAATATACTCTAGGCCCTAGGTAATAGTTTAGAGAAGATACTAAAAGGTGGTCTTATTAGCCCTTAGCTCTTAGCCTAAAGAGGGGTAAGCGCTAGCGCTAAGGCGGATAAGGATATTATATATAGCTAGTATATAGAAGTCCTAGGTATTATCTAAGGCAGGGAAAGGGATAGGCTAGTAAAGAAAATAGCTAATAGGCTAAAGATTAGGTAGCTAGGAATTAATAGTATTAGTAATAGTAATAAAATAAGTATTTAAAGAAGGGGTATTAACCTAGTTTTAGTAGATATTAAGAAGAGTAGGCTAGAAGCTATAGAAATCTTTAATAGCTATATTAAAGTAGTTAAGGTTATTATTAGTAAGGTTAATAGGGCCTTAGAGGCTAGGGAGGAAGGTATAGTAAAGAGGGAGAGATATAGTATATAGGGATAAAAAAAAGGGTAAAGAAAGAGGGTTAGATAAGTATAGAAAGGAGAGGGTAAGTAAGTCTTACTTAAAGGTAAGAGAGAGCTAGGTAAGGGGGATAGGAGAATAAAGGAAAGTAAGTAAAATAAGGTTATAGTAGGGTATAGGGAAAGAGAAAATAATAGACTAAGTATTAATATATATTAGAGCTATTTAAAGAGAAAGAGTAGAAATAGTAGTAGAAAAGGATAGGCAGGGGGGTATTAGCTAAGATTAATTAGGTTCTAAGAAGTATTACCTAAGGGAGAGAGGTTATTACTATTACTATTAATAATAATAGGGTTCTAGATATTAGTCCTTAGGCTAAGGGATATGTTTAAAGGGTTAGCTAGGGCCTAGTTTAGTTAATAAAGGAAGTAGCTAATATTATATTAAGGGCTATTATTAATTAAGGGTATATTAAACTAGATGATATTATAGGTAAGGGAATTAGGGACCTAGGGGGTAGCCTAGGTCTACTTAGCGTAATAGAGGGCTAAGATAAGCGGGAAGCTAGTGTTAAAGGTAGTAGTAGGGGTATAGGCTAGAGGCTAGGTAGATATAGGGATAAGTTAGCTATAAATAATAGTCTTATAAGGTAGGGGAGGGCCTTATATAGTAAATATAAAAGGGAAGAGAGCGTCTAGGTTAATATATTAGCCCTAGCTGCTATTATCTATAAGGCAGAAGGTAATAGGACCTTAGGGATTAGTAAGAGTAAAGTAAAAAGGCTAGATAGAAATAGGGGTATTGCTATTAGGGGAAAGGTATTAGCGCTAATATAAATAATAGGTAAGGCTAATAGAGGTAAGGATATTAAGCTTATTAATAATAGTAATATAAATAAGGGTTATAATATACTTTAGGCTAATATTAGTCTTATAGGCACTAAAGGACTAGAAGGTAATTAGAAGGCTATTTAGGTTAAGGGTAGTTAGAGGGGGGATAATAAAGATAGCGCTATTAAACTAGATAAAGGTAAAGGTAGAGAGAGGGAGGTATATTAAGGTAATAAGCTTTTTACTAGTAAAGGTATAAAAAATAATATAAATAAAGGTAAGACTAATAGTATTATAGTAGCTAGAGTAGGTAGGGAGGGGCTAAAAAGAGTTAACTAAGTAGGTATAAAAGAGGAAAAGCTAGGTAAGATTAGTAAGGAAAAGGCGCTAGGTAGTAGTAATCTAGTAGAGCTAATAGGGCCTTTGCTTAAAGTAAATATTAAAAATAAATAAGGTAAACTTAATAATATTAAAGAGGAGTAGGATAATAAGGTTAAACTAATAAAAGATAATAGTAAGGATAAGGTACTTATTATAAAGATTATAAAGGATAATAAAGGAGTATTAAAGGTCTAGAAAGGTATAATTAATTATAATAGTACTTTAAGGGATATAAGCATTATATATAATATTAGAGGGTTTATTAGCTTAGAGTGGGTTAAGCTTATTAAAGAGAATATAGCTAAGGTTAAGGTAATAAAGAATATAAGAGAGGTTATTAGTAAGAAGGTAAAGGTAGAGTATATACTATTTAGCTAAGAAAGGGTTAAGGATAGTAAGGTTTATAAGAAAGGCTATATAGGTGGTAATATAAGCTTAAGACTATATAGGTATATAGATATAAGGGCTAGGGGTATTAATAAAAGTAAGGAGTAAGTTTTATTAGACTTTATTAGATAGTATAGACTAGTAGGCGTTAATAAGGGAGGGCTAGTAGGTAAATGTGTTAAAGAGGGTTACTTATAGGTACTTAAAGCCTTAGTTATTAGTAGGGAGAGAGAAGAAAATAAATAAGGCCTTAGTTATAAGGATAGGAAGATAGGTAGCTATTATAAGTAGGGGGGGATAATAAAGAGAGGTAAGTAAATAGGTAAGAAAAAGAGAGTTAAAGGTATAGAATATATAGAGGGAAAGAGTTAAGGAAAATAAAGAGAGAAAGAAAAGTAAGATATAATAGTTTAAGGAGGGGTAATAAAGGTATAGTAAAAGCTGGTCTAGATATAGGATAATATTTTAAAAAAGAGGTTAGAGATAGCTTAGTAAAGAGTAAGGTAAGGTAGGGTAGTAATATTTAAGACTAGAAAGGGACTATAGGTAAGGGAGATTTAATTAGCTAAGGTAAAGTATTACTATAATAGGTAAGAGTGTTTTAAATAGGGATTAGAAATATATAGTTTAATTAAGGAATAGAGAGGAGTAAGGTAAAAGGGGTAGGTATATAAGATAAGGAGTGTAAAAAAAGGGACTAATAAAGAGAGGGAGAAGAGAACTAAGGTAATAATATAACTAGCTATAGATTAAAAAAGGGGGTATAGGGTAATAGGATATAAAAGTTTTAGGTAAAAAGGCTAAAAGCTAGTAAGTAAGATAGTATTATATAAAGGTTATTTAAAAAGGAAAAGAAAAAGGGGTTAGTTCTAAAGTATAAAATAAGAGTTAATATAAGGAGTTTAGATAAAGAGTATATAAAAAAGAAAGGAATAAGGTAAAGGTTAGAAAAGGGGATTAAAGGTAAAGAGAGGATAAAAAGATAAGATAATTGCTAAGAGTATAGTAGTACTATTAGAATATAGTTAAGAATAGGGTATAGGTAGTCTATATATTCCAGGTAGTATAGGATAAGGCTAAATAGATAGGCTAATAATAATTTAAATACTAACCTTATATCATGCCCTTTAGGCTTATAAGCGTTCTTTTAAAAGAAAATTAGAAAAGCTATAACCTTATTTCCTTATAATATTACTATCTTATAATTACCTAAAAATAAAGGCATTAATATAAATAGAAGGGCTAACTAAGTAGCTATAAAGGGCAGCCTTATAGGTTACCTATTAGACTTACTAACGGCCGCTAATATTACTACTATAAGATCTAGAAAGGGAGAGTTTATAAAGGAAAAGAGACGCTTTAAATAAAAGGGCTAGGATATATATAACTATAATAAGAAAAAGACCCTAAAGAACGCACTAACCTATACTAAGGTTAAGAGTAGTAGATACCGCTTTATATCTAAGACAGTAGTTAGGACTCTACTTAGCTATAAGAGGTAAGGCTTTATTAAGATATTATAGTAAGTTTATAAAAAGAAGATTACTAATAAAAGGCATTAACCCTATCCCTACGCTCTAACCCCTAGCTTCTAATATAAGGTATTCTCTAGTAATAGTGCAGATAGTATAATAAACCAAGTATACTATAACCCTTACCAGAAGTAATAAAATAGACTATAACGCTGCCGTGTAGGGTAGGAGCTTATCCCTACCTATATATAATTAACCTAAGGGTTTATTATTTAATAGAAGAGGCTATAACTATAAGATAGGCTTTAGGGTTACTAGTAAAAATGTAGAAGCTAAGGAGGGCCTTTAGGGTAGGAGCTTATCCCTACACCTAAGTATACTAGGTAAGAGGTTATCCCTACCCTTATAGACCTAGCGGGTGTCTAGGTAAGGCTATAACTGCCGTAATAGCTTTGTAAGACGGTTAGGCTATTTCTATATAATTCTAAGGTAGCTAGAGTAACCCTTATATACCCTATAGATATAGGGTAGCTATATAAAGGGTAGTTACCCTATAACCTTAGTTAGCTACCCTAGAGTTCTTTAGCTTCTATTAATATATAAAAGGCGGATATAGCTAGGGTAGTGTATAGGGTAATAGCTTTTGGCAGAGGGTGTGCCTTATAGAGGGCTAGGGCCTTTATAGGGTAGGTGGTAAAGGCGTATAGGAAGACCCCTAGGGTAGGTAGCTTTATAATAAGATAGCTGTTTTTAGCGGTTATAGGAAGTTACTAGCGTTAGTGGCCTGAAAAGGTAGGTAGTCTGGCCTTATAAGGTATTACGAAAACTGTGGTTAGCTAAGTATAGCTAATATAGCTAAAGGTAGGCTATAGGGTTATATATATAGCCATAGGTAGGCTATAGGTAAAGGTTAGCTAAGGGGGATAGGCGTATAGGCTATAGGTATTAGGCTATGGGCTTATAACCTATTAAGAAAGGGGTAACTTTCTAGTAATAGGGTAATCTAAAAGATTATACCCTCTTAGCCTAGCCTAGGCCTAATAGGGTAAAAATAAGGATAAAAAAAGTTACCTTTAAAAAATATCTATATTTTATCTATTAGGCCCTATAAGGTAGCTATAAAGGCTCTAGCTAAGACCTTAAAAGAGGTGAAATCTAAGGAACTAAAGGGAGTAAAGAGCCTTTATATAGCCTTAAGGGTCCTCCTTCCTTTATAAGGTATAGGCCTGAAATAGGCCCTTAAGTTTCTTGCAGAAGTATAATAATTATCTTATAGAATGCTTATACTTGATTTTAATTAACTATCTTATCTTAAGGGCTTCTCTTTAGGGCTTTATATCTTAAAGCCTTTTTAGAGTATTCTTATAGTTATCTAATAAGCTATAATATCTTATTAGCTTTACTACTATATATAAAAGAGAAAAGAAAGAGGAAAAAAGGAAGATATTCTAGGGCGTCTAGGCCTTCTATTATTTCTCTTACTATAACCTTATAGCTAGCTTATAGACTTTTAATTAAATAAATACTAATAACTAGGTTATTATTATATAGGTTAACTTATAGGTTCTTTATAGGTCTCTTACTACTATAATGGCTATAAGCTTAAGAAGTAAAGATAATATAAAGTTATAAAGATATTATAAATAGATATTACTATAAAAGTATAACTTTATAACTAAAGGGTATAAAAGGGTAAAAATAAGTCCTTATTTACTCTATTATAAGATTTTTATAGTAAAAATATAATAGTTATACTAATTATTATTAATAACTATAGGCTAAAGAAGTTAGCCTTTCTAAGAGATCTTATAGTAAATTAAGCTTATATAAGATATAAAAGGAAAATACTATAATATTCCTAATATACTATTATAAGATAGAAAAGTATTCTTTTAATATAAAAGTAATATTATAAATAGTAAAGGTTTATATAAAGTAAATATAAAGTAAAGATATAAATAATATATATATATATATATATATATATATTAAGAAAGGGATAATATTTTAGTAATAAGCTAATCTAAAAGATTATAGCCTCTTAGCCTAGCTTAGGGCTAATATAAGGTAATAAGGGTTAAAATAGGGTTAAGAGAAAAGTTAAAGGGAAAATAGCTATATTTTATCCCTAA
>NQYQ01000093.1:0-22100 GCA_003055925.1 Escovopsis sp. Ae720
CCTTCGCGCGCGGGGGGGGTATTCTATAAGCGGTGTGTAAGCGTGATAGATGCCGTGACTATCTCGTGATTTAACCTATCTGATAGGAGCCTGCTATCATGTGACCCTCACAGTTTGGACCACTCTCACAGCCTATCAAAAGCACATGCCTAGTGTGTGGCTCATAATGCACACAACCCTCACAGCCTCCATGCCATCACAGACCATGACCACCTCATATAGGAAGAGTTCGTGATGCTTTCACATTTGCTCATGTCCATGGTCATGGTCATGCCAATGAACAATCATTGTTTTCTCACAATTCGCACAACAAGGACAGACTGATATATAATTGTCATCATTATAGGTTGATGCCCATTTTGCCAGAAGTCATTATCATTGTAGCCTGATCATTTCTCCATCCTGACAATTATTTGGAGAACAGGGTCTCATGTCGACCATCGTTACTGATTACCATCATCATTTTGGGGCAACTATCGTCACAAATTTCATGTTGGTGTTGCCCTCAGTCAGACTGATTTGTCTCTATCATGATTTTGACATACATCTCCATTGGGGTGATCAGCATGGTCACTTGGGCCCGTCACGATCTCCTGGCTCAACAGCATGCCTCACGTCTACAATGTCGTGTCCGTGTGATGGGCTACGGTTGCCGACCTCACACGTCTCGAATTCAATAACGAGTCTGTATTGTATCTGTCCTTTGTGGCGTCACGCCAGCCCATTCCAGCCTCGGCCAACCGGCGCCGATGACGGACACTTGCGTCAACCACGCTGGGTCCGCCACTTCCGAGTTTTGCGTTGGGGGGGGCTAGTGTTTAGACTCTTCTGGTGGCCAAGTACCCCCGAGAGTCGCGAGATGTATCTCACCTTTCCACACTTGTACCTATGTGAGGCATCGCGATGTCTGTCGAGGTCGAATTTTTGGTGTTGACAAGAGCGCATGCAAAAAGTATGTCGCGTCGGCATCAAATCTGCATCAACTCAATCGTCAGACGTTGCTCTGTTACGCTTGAACATTCATTTGTCGTGAATTCTCACGGCGCTCACCTTTCGCTTGCCTCTAGGACGCGACACATCCTCGACGTCTCGCCGGGCCTTGTCCCGCACGCGAGAGTCCTAGCACACGGCGGACGCCATCTCAGTATATCTAACAACAGTCAGGATCTGTTCCGATGTCGACGAGTGTTATCAGACATGCATACCGCATTCTCGAAACGCGCAAGGTCGCGTCGCGGGTGCCCTTTGCGTCTCTCTGGGTGTGCCTAGGTCGGTACCTATGTTCAATGTTAGAGTTAACAGTACCCTCAGCGATGAAGGCAGCTGGCTAAGACTTACGATCAATTCGCAGTGCACACTCTATCCATCCTCCTATGCCCTTCCTCGTGGTCAGAACACGTTCAACCGTAGGGACACTTGGCCAAGACTCACCTCGTCGTCGTTCTCTCGGTCGCAGGAATAGAGCCAGATAAGATGTCAGGTCAGTACAGAGTATCCACATGTGATGCGACATGATTCACTGACAGCCCATACGACAAGGCAGGCAACAAGGTACCTTAGGGGTCAATCCTCCTCCAAGAGCAAGCCCCTTGACCTCACGATCGGACCCGACTTGGGTACTAGGTATTCGACGACGAAAGGGATTTGATCCGTTCAAGCATGGCGTCCGTCAGTACCAGCTCGGTCAGGTACGTTGGATGGAGTGTGGCCTTACCTCTTCTTTCCCTCCTGGTTGTATGCAGGCCGGAGGCCTTTCCGCAATCTCGCCTGTCAGTACGATACTCTGAGTCTTAGGAAGGGTGATGGCATATATTACATACACTGACTCGTGGCTCACCCTGGGCCCTTTATGGCTCCCACTTGACAAGAGTCAACTCAGGTGGATGGATCGACCGTCAGAGCAACTCCACCGGGTTTTGCAGCATAGCAGGGGTATGGCTTTAAGGCTGGGATCGATGTTCTTACAGGAGTAGCTGTCTTTGTGTGGCAGGCTCGCTCGACTCTCGTTACCTCCCTGTGCCAAAAGAGTCCATTCATCAACAAGTTCTTGCTGGCCAGAGGGGCCTCGAAGGGGCCAGGTCAGGTAGGTAGTACCTACATGTCAAAATGGATGGGCGGGGACCTGCAGCCACTGGATCAAGGTCAGTGAACACATTGGATCAATGACCAATTTATATCTTTGGTATAGGAGGGAAGGAGGCCATCGAGATGCGTCAATTGATGGCTTGCTATTGCCATTGTCGCAGACTGGGAGTGGTAATCAGCAGTTGTGTGGATGCCGACACGTCTGCCGACGCCTTTCCTACCTCTGAGGATTCTAGCGGTGGTTCCAGGTTCTAGGAGGTACTGACTCATGGGACAGGTATAGAGGTACGAAGTCGATGGTTGACAGCTTTGAGTCGATCCTCGTCGACATCAAGTCCTGTGTGCCACTTGAAGTCAGTTTTCAGTCTCGCAGCTTTGATACCTGTATGTCTCCCTGGGAGGGTGGTACTTCTCCAACATATCTGCAGGGTGTCTACACGAGTCTCTCGTCCTTCTAGAAAAAGGCCATCGTCTATCACAGATGAGGATGTAGGGATATGTGCGGGACTTGGAGTGAGAGATGGGTGGGAAAGATGGATGAGGCCCGAGATGGATGAGGCCCGAGATGGGGGAAAGAGATGGGGGAAAGAGATGGGGGAAGGGAGAAAATTGAGAAATCATTTTTTTTTCCCTTGTGCGCAGTGAGGGCTTCCTTATTCTGGGAAGGAGCGGGTGAGGACTCTCCCAGTGACGCGGCACCGTGTCAAGAGCTCCTTCCCTCCTAAGCGGCTCGGATATCAAGGGTGGCTTTACCTGACTGAAGCTGCAAGGAGAGGTAGATCATCCCAGCATCAACTTGCGGGTAGGCGGATTGGGGTACCCTAGAACTCTGAAGATAACTGCAGTGGAGGACTTGAATTATATGAACATTAATGCCAGGTGAAGGAGTACATTAGCCCGATATTCAAATCGGCATGTTACAGAATGTAGGTGCTCTAGTAATATACGCAGGTGTCTCTCCGAGACACTCTGATCAATTGAGTGGCTGATTTTAACATGATGAAAGGGTGATAGGTTTGTTCAGCCGCAGTGGGCGGGCAGCAAGGTATCTGTCAATTGCAGGTATTACATGAAATACACATTGTAGTCCATGTGGAGGAAGCCGTCTTCCGGGGAATTGGCCACCATCCACAGCCTCTGCCCCTGGATCCTGTTTAGGCCAACAATCTTGCGTCTCCCTGTTAGCTCATAGATCGGACACCTCAGTACGTCGTCCTTTTTGATCTTATCATCCTCTCTCCGCTGGGCTGCAAATTCGATGACAGCGAACATATGAGTCCCTCCATATCTTCTGTTGATGAAGATGCCATCGAGTCGCGCTATTTGAGAAGTGGTCTGACTGGTGTTTCCAGGGCCCTGCGGGAGATCAGAGACGCTGATGAAGTCGTTGATAGAGAAGCAGAATCGCTCTCCGTTCCTATAATATAGTAGTAAATGTATCAGAATCGGCAAACTTGAGACACCTTGTGACTGTACGGATGGACTCACTTCGACGTAAAGGCCAGCTTCTTGCACCATTGAAGAGGCAGATGTCCGAGAGCAGTGGCGATCTCTGTGTTGTAGTCTTCGAAGTAGGCCTCCTTCAGCAGTCTCCGGAATTCGTGCATATTTGGAAGTCGATCTACTCTCACGACCGACAAAAGACAATTACTGTCCTTCCCTGGGGCTAGCGCTTCTAATCTCGAAATTCCTTTAGGACCCTTGTGGTCGTCGTCCTCGGCTATCTTTGCAGTGCTCTCCTCCTCATCTTCGTCTTGGGGGAGGTCCACCACGTTCGGATCCAGGGCGGCCGTCAGCAGAGGGCACTTCTCCTTGAGTGTCTGAAACATTGAGTGTATCTCGCGGTGTTGAGGGAAGCACCCGTCGAAAAGCAGCTTGACTGTCAGTCTGTGATTCTCACGGTGGATCAGTGTACTGGCAGCATTCCGGAAGTTCGTGTATTTGATGTCGGTCTTGTATTCCCTGTGTAGTAGGCGACACGGTCATACTAGTCAGCGTCTGCTATAAACGAGCGTTGCATGGGGCAGTAGGATTGATTGGACCTATGTTTGTCTTCGCCTTGTAGAGTGAACACCATGCGACAACCGCCATATTCTTCAGCGATTTCAGGCAGATGCAGGCCCATATGCACGTTCGGTAGTTTCTTTTGATCCACAAATGCCTGCCCCTTGTCTCTTGGTGTAGCTCCAGTCTCTTCTGTCCCGACTGTTCTTAGATAAGCCGGCAGGGACGGTTCCACTTCAGAAGGAAGGGTCCCAATCTGAGATCCGAGCTCCTCCAGTCTCTTTGCCAGCTTTTCGGCCTTCTTGTCTGCTGCATTCGCTACATACACAAGCAATCCTGTTAGTCAGTACCTCCAGAGGTAGTACTAGTAGGTAAGGTAGAGGTAGTACCACCTGACTGCTACAGGTAAGATACAGTACCTGCCCGTCTAAGGCATTGTGTGGGAAGGTGGGCACTGTACCTCTTCGTACTCTGAAACTGTTCGCGAGAGCCTGGCACACGTATTGGAATGCCCGTCGACCTTGCTTGATCTTTGGCCACATGCCCTCGCGCTTGCTCGAGTTATACGGGCCACAGACACATAGCAGTGACTGTGACCACATCAAACACGCTGTCGTGAACAGCTGTGCGCATCCGAACCCCTCAGCATATTTCATTGTCTCCCTGTCGAAGTAATCCTTGGCGAGGAGCTTTAGAGGCTCCTGGAGTTGCGGCTTGATATGACTGTCTTTGAGATTTGTTCGCAGGATTGTTGGCAAGACAATGGCACCCCGCGCAACTTCCTGCATCCTCCAGGATTTGAGGTGACTGTTTGGAGATTGAAGACGGCCCCATGATGGCGGGAGACTTGCGAGTCGATAGGCCTCATTGATCTCCAATGCCCCTTTCGTTGTTAAAACGTCGGAGAAGAGGAGTTTGATCAGGAGCTTTGATAGCCCTTGGTACTCGGAGTGTGCAGCATCGTGGGGTCGAGTTCGAATTCGATCGAGGGCGCCGAAGAGATTATCTATAGGAAAGAATAGTGTTCAGTTCTGTCAGACAAGACAAGAGTCTATAGAGGCCATAGGTAGGTATGTGCCTTGCAATGAATGCCCATTACAGGAGGGTGTACTCACCTAACGCCTCCATAAGTTCCCAATCCTCCAGAATGCCGAGAGACTGCGCCTTTTTCTCTCGGCGAGCCTTGACAAGCTCCTTCCTCACTTCCTTAGAGTGTGCAAGAAGCTGCATGCTCCTCCTGGCATTCTTGACTATGTTAAAGTTAAGATTGTCTCGCAGTTTGTTGAGTATAAAGCAGTATCGACACGGAATTACCGCGTTGTGATTTCGACAGCCCGAAAGTCTCTGCTGGGAAGGCATATCTCCGAGGATCGCAGCGACAAAGGAGCAGACAAACACCTTCTTCCCATTAACCTCTAACTCAATCCCAGAGTCTAGATCTGTTAAATGGTTGAGGGCCGCGAAGACATCTGCCAGGGTAGCTCCGTGCGGTCCAAGAGTAAGCGGCAACAGTCCTGTCCGTTTATTCCGTTGCTCTCTGCGGAGATACTGGGGGGTCTGGTAGATGCCTTCTATAGTGCGGTACATGTTCTGGAACAGCCCGAAACCGTCGGCGAACATGAACATTGGGAGACTGATAATGTTGGGGTCCGTGAAATGTCGCTCCATGTACTCGCGCCCAAAAAAAGCCAACTCTTCCTCTGCTCGGAGGCGCGATTCGTGGATGGCTGCTCGAAAGCTCTGTCTGTCATTGTCAAAAAAATGACGGACAGTGTACGGTTCACTCAAGGGCTTGATTGGCTTGATGCTTGGGTCGAAGTGGTAGTCGACGAAGATATCCTGGACTCTGCGAATAATCTGTTTTGGTCGGATGTGGTGTCGTTGGTCGAAAACAGTAATAAGCTCCTGGTACTCTTCCGAAACCTGAGCAAAATGGGCCGTCTCGCGATATTTCTCTATGTGAGGTGGGAGGCGGGAGACGAAATGGACATCCTGGATCTCGAGGACACGATGCCCTTGAGCCCCATTTCGAAAATCTTGCCCGACGTACGTGACTCGACCAACGTGGCGAGGTCTGCACTCACAATCCGTCTCTGTGCAGAGGTATTCGACGAAGTCTGACGGCCAAATGGGCTTGTCGTCGACCATCACACATCTTCCGGACGTAGTGCGTATCGATTCGCCCCACCACCTTGCCTGCCAGGGCTCGGAAATATCATCGTCTGTCAAGTGACCCAATCCCATGTAGATGCTGTTGCGGTTATCCTCTGACCCAAGGAATGCCTGTAGGAGAGACTTCGTGTCAAAGACAAGCATGTCTTCAATAAGGCTAGCTCGAGAGGGCAGAATACTCTTGTCGAGATTCATCTTCTTGACGCGCAGGGTCAAGAGAGGAAGGCTGGCATTCGCTCTTTTGCGCATAGTGTCTCTAGTGCGCGGCAAGTTTTTTATCTCGTCCAGGTCCTTCAGCAGCCCCAGCACCTCCAGAAGATGAGTGTGTGCCTTGCGTGTCGTGCGCCATTTCTCTTCCCACAGCGCGAGACCGGTTGCGAATAGAGAGAGCGTTGGGGGTGTCGGGATGTGTCGAATTTCCTTTGTTGTATCGGGGTTTCGGTTTTGTTTGGGGTCGAAATTAACGGTGACGGATGGGTCTGTGGTAAGGACACTCCTGAATTGACTGTCAGCGTCAGGTTGACTCCCGACTATCGACTCTGACTCCAGTGCAGCGTCCTTTGTCTTGGTGGGGTCTTCTTGTGGCTCGCGATCAAGTGTGTCGGTGCTAACGCTCTCTTGATCGTCATCAAACCCAACAGTTTCCCGATATATGTCTTCCGGTTGGATGATACTTTGAGCGTCGAGAGACTCTGCATCATTGTCTAGCTCTAACTCGTCGTCTGAATCTTTCTCCACGTCGTCTCTATTGGCCATGA
Organism: Escovopsis sp. Ae720; assembly: GCA_003055925.1. Classification (NCBI taxonomy): domain Eukaryota; kingdom Fungi; phylum Ascomycota; class Sordariomycetes; order Hypocreales; family Hypocreaceae; genus Escovopsis; species Escovopsis sp. Ae720. Next base: position 7,020 of record NQYQ01000093.1, read on the forward strand.
CGATGTCTGCATCATCGTGCTCGCCGAGGTTGAGTATTCTGTTGATGTCGCTCAGGAGCCTATCCCCGTCGCTACCTTGGAATAAATCCCCAGCTGGCTCCCCCACCTGGGAGCTTTCATCTTCAAGGACTGCTTGGTCTTCTGGGGCCTTTGGAGTGACTTCCGTGGAGGCATGGTAGTGGGGGCAATTGAGCGCATGTTCTAGCCACCACCCGAGACCATTACTGTCAGGTGGGACCTCTGCGGACCTGAGGTTTTCTTCTGTGAGGCTGGCGCATAGAGGCAGCTCGACCCCAGCATTTTCCCCACATGCACTTTCGTCGATCTGCATGGGGTCGGGCTCGTCGCGGGGCCCTGGCTCGGCAGCTTGGCTCTCTCGCTGAAAAAACATGCCCTTCCGTCTGCGAGCCTTCTCCACTCGGTCGCGGCTGCGAAGCCCCGCCCATCTCCCAAAGCCCCCCATCTGGGCCACAGGGTCGAAGGGCCTCGTGGACTCGACAGTGTCTTTTCCTTCTGGAAGCTTTTGTCGCGGCATACTGGAAAGATTGATCTAAGGTAGTACTGATGGCTGAAGTAGGATAATGCTGAAAGTTTTTAGTTGCAGTGATGCTGAACTTGATTGTTGTCGAGTTGACTGATTGCTGAAGTTAATCGTTCATGCAGTGATGCTACAGACTGCCAAGGTAAACAGCGGAAATATATTGTTCCGACGCGCATCATAGGTGAAATACATTGAAAAATTGAAGCAAGTGATATTGGTAACCTGAGCCTGCCAGGGATTCTAGTATGATGTTGCTACGAGTACAGGGACTATTACATTTAATAGAACAGAAATTAGTAGGGCAAAAAAAAAAAAAAAAAAAAGGAACGCAGTGTCCACAGGTACTACTAATGTGTGTCGGGTCTCGTGATGTACAGCTCGATACCTCCCTCTTCGTCATCTGTGCATGTAGATGCAGTGGCGGCCTCTTCGGCGCTGACAGCAGTCTCTGTCTCCGCAGTCGTCGAATTAATCGCCGATGCTGCTTCAGGGGCCCTCTTTGGCGAGCCACCGATCGTCGAGGCTTTCATCATATTGTTGAAAAATCGATAAATCGTTGTGATCTCGTCTTCAAATTTCTTCTCCATTTCATTTGCCCGCACGGCAAGGGTGGCGATATGTGCCGTATTCTCCTCAACGAACTTCATGAGTCCATCGTTGTCGAGAAATTTATCCTTGATAATATCGAATATGCCCTTAATCTTTTCCAAGTCCTGTCTGTCTGATGCTGACAGAGGGTGTCTTCTCTCGAGCTGTCGAATTCGATGCTCTATATCGGCGAGCAGTGTGGTGCTGTCTCTGATATCGAGATCTGCCAAGTGACTGGTCATCCTCTCTAATTTGGAGACGCGTCTGTCTAACCAGTCTAGCTCTGAAATGCGGTCAATGGCATCTTCGAGGATGGTGAGGCGGTCGCTCAAAACTTCGATTGCCAAGTGCAAATCTTGGTCGTGCTCAAGCCTCGATATGCGATCAGACATCGCGGCCATTTTCTCCTCCTGACTGTTGATGCTCTGAACGAGATGGCGGCAGAGTTTCTTACACTCAGCGAGGGCGACGTCAGCAGGGACTGTGTCGTGTTTGCCGTCGAGCATGTCTGCCGGCCCCGACTCCCCTATCTCCACCCGGTCGCACGTCTGGTAGAGAGCGAGCTGGAAGACTCGCTGTGTTGGAGCCGATGTGAGATTACCTGTTGCGAGGTATGCAGTCCCTGTTGATGGTGGGGTGTTGGGTTCGGTTCTCACTCTCTTATGCTCCTGGCAGCTTGATTCCCCAGTCGCATTGGAACCCAAATAATGATTTCTCTTTAGTCCTGGAGATTCCGATAGTGAAGTATCCGAGATTGAAATGGGAGGGATCAGTATATCTTCGCCCGTGATTTGCGCCTCAAATAAAGGTATGGCCATAGAGTCTGGGACTGTAGATGGCATTTCGGGTGACGGCAGTGGTGAGATAAAATCGTCAGTGATCAGATCCGACGTAAGCTCTGGCACCTCCTGTATGCTAGCACAAAGAGGGAAGTTGTCCCTGTACTCCTCATATCGGCTGGGCGGAATCTCTGATCGCTGCAATTTCTGTGTGACAGCGTCAAGCACCATGTGGAGTTGGGACACCGGATAGAGGCTCCTCAGCAGTAGCCAGCCAGGCCAACTGATGCTGTCTAGGCGTATATCCTTCCCGTTCCACCACTTCTTAAAAAGCCTGTGAGCAGTCGGTGTGTCCAGTGCCTGGGGGTCGACATGATAAGCCTTGACGTGCATCAAACTGATGTATTCGACCTGCTCCTCCATGCTCATGTTGGCGGCCTGGTTTTGATACATTCGGACAGCCTGGCAAGCTGTCTTCCAATCGTGACTGCCGCTCGAGACATCAAGCTGCCATATCTCTAACTGTCTCATGGCTCCAGACGTCCGTTGTTGATCAGACGGCATTGTTGCTGCTGTCGCCGAGGAAATGAAGTTTCTAGAGACCCGAAGGAGGCGCTTCCACTGTCAGAGAAAAGGATCCATCAATATGAGAAAAAAAAAAAACAACGTCTGGAGAGATTTCAGTTACCTGTGTCCCTTTGGTACAGGTGCCTATACTTCTGCTACCATAAGTGGACTGTTTGGAATTCTGTTGACTGAGATAGGAGAGTTGTAGGAAGGTGGGGGAATTGTGCTTGAAGGAAACACTACAGGAAAATACAGGTAAAAAAACGGTTGATGCGAGATGTGCATTGAGCGGTGCGCTAGGCTCCCATCATCCCCTTCACAAATGCACTTTCATAACTCGATGGCCTCAGGAGACGATTTTCAGCAGAAAACTATTTAAGAACCCGCGCTCGCGCACTCGCTCAATCCGATCCTCTTCTTCTTCTTCTTCCCTGTCGCAAATCTGAGGGCGACAGCGCACTCATCGATTTCATTCACCCACAAAAGTGAAGTCCAAGGTCTGTCAGGAGGCACTACCCTATAATATTAATGTGTTCTCAATTTATTTTTACTGAGATTGAATGTAGGTGAATTGATCATCGATGTCATGGAGAACTCAACTTGGCACGACACCAGCCTGTCAACCGGCGATGACGGCGTCATCACTCTCTCGCGGACTCAGGATGACAAGACAGAGGTCTTGTCTACGGCCATAACCGCCGTTGCCAAACAAGAGAGGACTCTGTTGGCGGTCACGCCAAGGGCGCTGACACTCTAGAAGAGTGCCCCATTCAGCCCGGATGGACCAAATGCCAAGAACAGCACCACAAATCTCTACCAGCATATGACACCCCAGTCTGATCTGACCCTGTCTGGGGCATATGTTGGTTTCGCGATATACATGTCTGGTCCTGTCATTGTTCGACCACAGCGAGCCAATGCGAAAACCACCATCAACGTTGGCGCGTTCAACTTTAGGGGCAATCTCTTCAAGATGGAGCCCCAGGGCTACCTTGTGGGGAGATGTACTATTCCCCACTACACTATGATGGTGCCCCGCAATCTGATCAGCCTGAAGCTCTGGGTGAACAATACTCCATTCGATGAGGCATTCGATGGGACTACCAGAACAACGGATGAGCTGAAAGCTATGGGAAGGGCTGTCTCGGAAGCGCTCCTCAATGGGACTCCACCAAAACCTATCACCAGCGTCGACACGATTGTGCCAGTGGGCACCGATGGGCCCAGCGCCCATGTCTCCGAACAGCATCTTGGTGACGCCTCTCTCCTTTACAGAGGGTCCAAGGGGGGCGAGGTGGCGGGATTTCGATACGCTGTCCCATTTGTCCACGCTATCCGCTATCCCAAGGAGCTCTTGAGACAGCTATACAGTTTCAGTCAGAACCACCCCAATGAGATCCTGACGATCCAGGGTCTCCTCCACGCCACGCATCTCTGGATCGACATAAGATCTGGCTGCCAGCCACTCCAGTGTGAGTTGGCTGTCACCCTGGTAGAGAAAGTGGTCGATGAACGGTTGCCCCAGGCTCGCCCGATCCCAGATGTCTCTCTCGCGGAGTGTCTGCTTTATTATCCTCACTGGCTACGGTGGACGGAAGACATGGGCCTCGTTGAATACCCTCACCCCTTTCGTTTTATACGACAAGCCTGCAGCATTGACAACTTGACTCCGTCGCTGCAAGTCAAGGCAGATCTGATCGACGAAGACAAAGTCCGAGGTCTGATGCTACAGCTCGAATCCAAGGTTTGTGGCCTCGAGGTCACTGCCAGACACCCGATCCTGCCACATATGATGCCTGGATCAGCCATGCCGCCGTTGCGTAATATCAACCCATACACAGCACCGAGCAAAGTGATGCTGGCCCTGATGGGATTGTCCTCTGTGAAGCTCTGTGGCCTGCCCCCACTCAGCGGGAAAGGAGACCTCAAGCCAGGCTCCGCCCTGATGCTGAAGGTCGTGGTTCCTAAGGAGCTCGCAAAGGCTTCACTGTACTGTGGAGTGACTGCGTCTGTTCCGAACGACACAGCAGGAGCTGCCATACCCCCATCATCAGAGTACGCGCATTGGGAGTCTCACATCGAGATCCACCGCAGCATCCAAGAGAGTGACCTGCTGTGGCTACCACCTCAGTCAATTTCATACAGCGCCCTGGCCAGCGAGGGTTGGCTGGACGAGCCCAAGAACATTGACAACAACCCTCTGTTCGACCCCTTCTTCAATGTTTTTCACCATATCTCGGTCCAAGGCGCACCGGTCTATGTGCATCACCAGGAGCACCATTTACAGCGAGCAATCGAGAACAAGTGGATCAAAGTCGCGCGGGGCGTCACATTTGGTGTCAACGAACGGGGCTTGGTTACCGTGATCGGTGCTCCTCCACTGCCCAGAGAGACCCTTCTCACGGCTGTGCCGCCACGTATCGCACCGGGTAGTTCATCGTGGCACGCCGAAGACTCCAAACTCGAACAGAATCTAGCTGTCTTGGAGGAAATCCAGTCGCTTCTGGAGACGGCCTTGAGCACGACATCTGTTGTGCATATTCGCTGGCTGGAGGTCATGGCTTCAGTCAACAATTTTTTCGACAAGGCTGATACTGCGACCGCTGCATCATGTCGCGACAGTATGGTATCATTGAAGAATGCCATCGATGGTGCTCTCCGGCAGGAATCTCAAGATCGGTCCACGTTTGAAAATTTCAAGACCGCTTGTTGCGAGGAGACAGCATTCAGGGAGTGCTCTATCCTGGCCAGCATCAATGCACTGTGCCGTATGGGAGGGGCGACGGACATTGAGTGCCTTGGAGAGCTCGAGAACGCTGAACTTGAACTCGAATTGAAGGGCGAGTTACGGATCATCGTGGATTTTGCTGCCTCTCTCAAGCACCCAGAGGCCGAGCAGCCCAACAAGAGGCCAAGGATGGGAGGCGATATTCTGTCGAGGCTGAGGACTAAAGTTGAGGCGGTTGACCATATCCTCAACACGGTCAATGTCCACAGCGATATTCGACAAGCTCTGCAAAGATTCGACATTACACTTTGAGATTTCTACCGTTTTTATTACCTACGTTGCTGCAAGTTCGTGGTCTTACTAAGAAGCCCGTGGTCTTACTGAGGATTTTACTGTCTTTTATTGCTCGGATAAAAGGTATTTGCAGGGTCTTGGGGATTCAAAGGATTTTCTTTCTTTCTTTTGCTAGGTACACGGTCTCTGGGTTTTCAAAGAGGTTTTTCTTTTCCCATGGTCTTGGGATTTTCTTGGGATTTCAAAGGGCTTTTTCATCCACAAAGATTCAGGTAGCTTAAAATAACATTTGCTTTGCTTTAAAAATGGTGACACCTGATCAAGATGCAGAGGCACCTAATTAGGAAAGAGCGACCAGGTACTACCTTACCTCCCAACTCGTACAAGAGCACAGGTACCTGGTAGATTTGCGACCTATAAATTCATCGCTCTTTTCTTTTCTTTTCTTTTCTTTTCTCTTCTTTTCTTTTCTTTTCCCCCCTTTCTTTTCTTTCTTCTCTTTTCTTTTCTTTTCTTTTCTTTTACAGCAATCCCATCATGTAATGTCCCCTTCCTCTTTTCAATCGTAGGTGCTGTGACATCGATACAAGAATGGGTCATAACTGCATCGGAAACCCCCGGCCCATTGATGTTGGCCAGCATGACAAGTCTCCTTTGATAGACCCGCATAACGCGCGAGCAAACACGCCCAAATGCGTCAGAACAGACCCGATATCCGTTACGTCGGGAGGGAGTATGGCTAAATCCTTTGTCTTGTCAATATAACACCCAGGCGCCGTGGATTGACTGAGGTACTGATCAATCTCCTACTCCAGGAACACAGATTAAATATAAAAGTATGATTTTTTCCTGATGTGATCGCCCTCAGACCAGTCGTTCATCAATCTCGATACCTCCTCTCTCTCTCAAGAGCTCTTCCTCAATCGCTTCTCTATTCGCGCCAGATGGCGGATCCATGGTTTCACTGGCGCTCCCCCGACCGACCGACTTCGACTGTGGCTGGGCGGCCTCTTCCCCATCCATGCATGCAATGCTGGAGATCGTTTTTAGCGAATCGGCGCCAGAATCTCTCATGCTGTGTGGAGAAGGGTGGCCGTTCTCACAAATGCCAGAAGTGCCCCAGCACCACTCCATGTGCTGATGTGTTCGTGACACTACCACCTTCTCCAATCTCGCTCCTACTGGTAGTACCTGTACGGAGTACTCGTACTAACATCGAAAGCGACAGGCCCCCCCACCTGCGGTGGATCACAGATTTTCTACTCGACGCCATTAACAACAATGATCAAGTGGTAAGGCTGAATTACCTCCCCCTCATGAGTTACCTGTACCAGGTACTACAGGCTGTATACGAGAGGAGGTACTGACAGACTGGGCAAATTTCAGCGTATCGACGCAGGCAAAGAGATGATGAAATCTTGCCGTGATTTTTTTAAGAAATACCCGACCGCAGTGCCACGCCCACCCGCCCAAGCCAACGCTAACGCCAACGCCAACAAGGTCACCGAGCGCGATGGCGTGAGGGCATTCTTCACGCTCGACAAGTTCATGAAGGAGAAGAGGGATGACCTTCGGGCTGCAGGGAATTGGTGATTTGAAGAAACGGTCTAGAAGGGGAATACGTGCGCAACAGGTCATACAAGACCTGTGTTGTTTGATCGGTTCGAGTACATTCCCTACCTCTCCCGAGTCGTTCATTTCCCTTTTTAAGGACCTGTACCCGTAGAGGTAATACCTCAATGTATCATTAAATGTCTACGTATTCAATTGACCCCCATACTTGATTTAGTAATGTACATTGATATCTGACTTTCAATGTTCTATTCTACCCCAACAAAACATATTTTTTTCTTCTCCTTTCTTGCACCCATTTGTTGATGTATGGATGTTTCCATTCATCAATGAATTTTATCAATTTCAAATGCCTTTAATGTCCCAAGGCAGAGTGCTCCTACCGGTAGGGCTCGCTAAAGGCTCGCATGGACTACCTGTAATCGATAAGGTGCCCACACACAACAGGATATTGCACCGTTAGTGGAAAATTCTAATTCACCCAGAATCTGCCACTTACCTCCTGCAGCAGAGCGTCTCGTCCATGTTGACACTGCAGCACAACAGCCCCTTCCGTGCTGCAGTCTCATCCCGTCAAGCACAACAGCCCCTTCCGTGCTGCAGTCTCATCCCGTCAATGCAGCACAACAGCCCCTTCCGTGCTGCAGTCTTCCCAAATTCGCGCCTGCCACTCGGTAGAAATTGTCAGCCATGTCCTTCCATGGATACCGAATGTCTCCGGTCCCTGGTGGGGGTTAGAAACTCCTCAACAGCAACGGCAAGACAGTCCATGAGGCCTTGCCCATTCACGAAGATCGCCATTTTGCCGCCGTGTCTGTCAAAGCAAGAGGCCAATTCATGTGGAACACCTGGCCTTTCGACCCACACTCGCCAACTTCGGATCCAGAAGTCAAGAATCTGCACGAACAGCTATCGACCATTCCATTCGAAAACAGCATCGATGCAGCATATGTCGGATTTTCTGCATTCTGCACAGGCCCTGTGTGTGTTCGGGCCAGTCAATTCATGCCATCGCCATTCATAAGCAGAATCCAAGTGACCGAATTCAATTTCGAAGGATGCCTCTTTCGAACAGAAGGGGAGAGGGATTTGTCTACTCTCCCATACTGCACCATCCCACACTGGTCCATGCTTAACCCTGAGAACCTGACAGGCCTGAAGCAGTGGGTCTCTGGGAGCGACCTTCAAGAGGTCTGCGACGTCGCCGGAAGCGAACGGTCATACAGCGATATCGAGAGAGAAGTCAAGGCATGCGCTACGGCATTGTCCAGTGGGTTCTACCCTATCCCACCAACCATCATGGAAGTGAACGACAACCTGGCCTTGGATGGCAGCATTCTCGATCGCGGCACGAGCAATGGCCCGACCGGCTTCAAATACCAAGCACCATACATCAACGCTCTGGAATACCCACTCAGGCTTCTCAAAATTCTCCAAGAGTTCGCCCAGCAGCAGGAGGGCGAGATTCTGACACTTCAGAGTCTTCTTCTGGCCACGCACCTGTGGATCGACGTCACACACACTCCCGACCGCCAGCGCGAGCAATTCACGACCAGAGAGCGGCACTCTGACTATAATGTGGATTTGATCGTGGTGCCACACGTCTCCCTGGCAGTGTGTCTCATCTATTTCCCACACTGGCTACAGTTCACCGAGGGGATGGGTCTGTCTGAGTTTCCACACCCTTTCCGCTACATGGCACGAGCATATGGCCGAGACTCTGGGGACGCACGTTTGAACATCTGCGATCACTCAATCAATGAGTACGAAGTCAAGACCCTCATGCTGAAGGTTCAGTCACGACTGGAAGGACTCGGCCCCGACGCCCGACTGCCCCTCCTCCCCCACATGCTGCTGGGGAGTGAGATGCCAGAGATCCGCAACGTGGAGCCTTACACGAAGCCTTCCAACGTCCAGATTGCACTCACCGGGCTCAATTCTGTCAAGTTGCATGGTGTCCCACTCCAGGACAGCTTCGTCCCAAACTGTCCCGAGGTGCCACAGCGCGAACCAAACAGTGAACGCATCCAACTAGTGATCCCGGAGACACTCTACAACAACAGCTTCTGCCCGATAGCCACTGAGACCAACATCACCCGATACAATGTCATGAATCGCAGAAGGAATTACGGCACTCAGTTATCCACAAATTTCTCGTCATCAGACCACATCTGGCAACCTGACAATATCTACAGAGTGGCCGTCCGACAGGAGGCGCTCATATCGCTGGACGGAGGCAAGTGTGCGATTGATCCCTCGTTCAGCCTGCTCGGAAGTGTGACCGCCCAAGTCGGAGGCGCGTATCTCCACCATCAACAGCACATTCTCCAGCATCTCATTGAGTGTGGAATTATCACAGTACGCCAAGGAAGCACTCTGATCATCGACGAGAAAGGCTTCATCAACACAGAGGATAGAGTGGTCCTCCCACGAGAGGTTCTCTCCCGACCGGCCCGACTGTTTGCGGAGGGCCCAGGAGAGGGCTACATCCGAACAGGGACAAAAGATGACACTGTGGTCTTGAGAGCGATCGCACGCCAATTCGAAGGCAGACCCAACATCCATCCTGCGTAGCTCACAGGAAAGAGAATGGTTCTCGCCACCATCGCCGAATTGGACGACGGTCAGATTCCAACAGTGAGACGTATCGATGAAATCACGGAGAAGCTCCGAGAGGGGCTCGATGCAGAGAATTCAGACGTCAAGGGAGCCCGTGATCTCGAGAGAAGGTTCACAGCGCCAGCGAATGTGGGAGCACCCTCCGAGATACTCTCCGGTTTACTCGCTTTGGCTCGACTAGCCGGCGGCCGACCACGAAACAGCTTTCCGCCGCCCGAGGACATACTACCATCGGGGGCTGATGTGTTTCCATCAGGAATGATTCGAGACATCAGGATGACTGGATTTTATCTGTGCAATGATATCAAGAAGCTGTTCTGCGTGGAGGAGAATACCCCTAGGGCAGCTGACATATTGAGTTCACGCCTGGCCAACGTGAAGAGGACTGTCAGGTCTATCAGGAAGAGGGCTTTGTTTTTCACTCTTGCAGCTCAGATTGGACTGCTCATGGAGGACTTGTCAACGGCACAACCAGAGGATGCGATGGTTGAGGACGAATGAGTGCGTCCGGAAAGGCTCTGCGTCATTAATTTTTTTTTTCTCGATGCCCCTAACACCCACCCCAAGGGAGACATCTTTCTGTAAGGTATTGCTCAAAGGTCTGGAACAAGTTTTTCTCAACGGTATTTTTCTCTCCAATGTATGATAGTTCTGCTTCAACACGAACAGTCATAGGAGGTAGAGAGTCGCTGCAGTGGCCAAGAAATTGATGATTCTGACACTTGGAACCGCAAGGTGAGGGACACTGCATGTCAGATGCGGGGTGTGTTATCGGACTCCGATAAGGCCGATCTTTAGCGCGACGTCCTGACCGCTCGATGTCTCTTACCACTCCTTCTGTTTCCGTACATCTTTGCGACCTCGCTTGTGCCGTTCCTGCCATTTACAGAACTCAACGCGGTTGACGAGACTGGCGCACAAAGGAGGGTGCAAAAAAAAAAAAAAAAAAAAAAAAAAAAAAAAAGGACATGAGATTTTCCCACAGCATCACTCACACCTCTGCAGGTCGATCGGTCTTCAGAATTGGGAGCCACTGAGACGACGAGCAAATTGCAACACCAAGGGACAACGACCGGAACAACGGCAAAGTGGTGAGTGATAGCTCGATCAGTCTCGCAAAGGTACTCTAACCTTCGACGTCACCAATACACCGAGCATCTGGTGATAAGTTAGTACACTGCATGCTGACTCTTTTTCTCCTCGCCCTTGACTCAGAACCTTTGAAGATGGCGCCATCAACCAACAGGGCTCGGTCGGCCTCTGGCTCCAGGTCACACTCCCGAACAAGGAGAGAGTCTACCCCTCGAAGAGGGCGCGGTTCTCAATCCCAGGACCACGGCGTCACCCCACCTCCTAGCAGTCCCCTCTCTGGACATCGGAACAAGAACGCTACCCCCGCGTCTGCCAGGAAGAGAGCTCGACAAGGCAAAGGGTCCAAGAAGAATACCTCTGCGATGTCGGACGACGACGACTCAGTCTTCAACACGACTGAAGACGAGGACGCCCCGCCGAAGACCAAGAAATCTGGAGCCGTCAAACGCTTTGACCGAAGCCTTATCCCCGAAGAAGTGGACCCTGATCTCCAGGAAACGAACGGAGACACTGTCGAGGTCATCTCTTCTGAGTCACCTGAGACCAGAGAGAGCTTCAGCCAGTTCGCAGGGCGCGCCCGCGTAAGTCACACATTTGATAAATCCCCACTCAAGTCAAGTCCCATCTTCAAGGTGTAGTATTCAGATGGCAGCTATGTAATGCAGTGTGGTGTTGGCCCTGACATATAGTGATCTGCAGGACGAGATCGGTAATGGGGCAGACTCGGAAGATGTCCGCGTGCACATTGGCAACCCGAAGCGGTCCAGAACCCGTGAGAAGCATGCCGCTGGCGTCGCGAGCCTCTTCAACGTGTCCGAGTCATATATTCGCCAGGTCTATGTCAGATCATTTGACAAGATGGATCTCGAATTGGCGATCGGCTACGCCTTCCAAGACGTAGCCGACGAGAAAGAAAGGGCCATGCTGATGGAGAAGGCACGTAAGAAGGCACTTGGTATTACTAATACCTGGAAGTACAATATCAAACAGAAGTACATGGTAAGTGGAAACCGCTTGGGGCAGAGCCTGTACTAGCTGAGGTTGCCATGAGTTGCAAAACGAGAAAGAGACTAAGCGTTCCGATAGAAATTATTTGACACTCTTGCCGAAAATGATGAGGATTTCAGGAAGGAGAAACGATGGCAGATTGTCGGCGAGAAGCTGTTCAAACATTTCAGTATCGATGAGTTCGTCCAGATATACAGCTTCTGCCGGGAGAAGATTGACTTCAACGCCTCGTCAAGGGGATTCAGAGAGTGGTGCAAATGTAAGTCTTACCTGCTCTAAGTGTTTCCGCTGCTCTACTACTACCCCCCAGACAGTGAATAAGTATGGTACTTGACCTCTGACCTTTTCATCTACAGTCATCTACGCCGATTACGGGGCATGCCTGAAGATGGTCTGGAACAAAGAACAAGGCGTTATCGAGCATGATGCAGTTGTGCCACTGCAGAATGGCCGAAAGGTGACCATGAATAAGGAATACTGCTCCGACCGCTACGACTTGTACGGCGTTAACGTTGAATTTGATGAAATCCGCGTTGGGTTTGATGAAATCGTCATCATCCCCACGAGGGTGGCAAAGAAGGCCAGAACCTCAACGAAGAGAAAGAGGACGGTTGAGGATTTGGGGCTTCGCATGTTTCGCCCGACCGGTTACTCTATCCCCGCCCCCGCAATCGAGACCACCAACTCAAGGCCTGCCGGGTGGGAGGCATAGAGAGGTTAGTACCTACCTACATACACTTTCCCACCCCAATGTCTGATGTCAGCTTAATGCTTGACAGCTATCGGGAGAGGAGCCATACGCTGACAGAAGGAAAAACAGAACAGAGACATCGAAGCGAAGCCACCTAGAGAAGATCAAGACCCATCAGATACCCCTTCTGTCATATTGTGTTTCGTTCCTTTTCCTTTTCCTTTCATTTCTTTTATTTCTCTCCGAATTTCAGCTGTTTATTTCCCCTTCTAGCCCCTGCTTGGCGCGCGATACGCCTTGAGTTGTTCCTTTTTTTTTTCAAGCTTGTGTTATTCTTTCTTTATCAGGTTCTTAGTCATTGAAGTGCTCCGTGGTGCTGACCGGAAGAATGGCGTTATAATATGTGGGCGAGAGATGCTCCGTCTAAATGATTGCATCAAAGGTTGGAAGTGTGTTCTTTGTTCTTTCTTTTTTTCTGTTTGATGATTTAATATGGCGTCGAGGTTCTTGTTCACGTCGAACACTTTACGGTTTTTGAAGTCTTGGTCCTGAAGTTTTTTAGTTTTTTTTCTGGCACGGTTCTTTCTGGCACGGTTTTCTTTTCTGGCAAGGTTTTGTTTTCTGGCACGATTCTGGGTCCTGACTTCTGGGGTATTACTTCTGGCTTGTGTTTTTTTGAGTCCTCCTGGAGAGGCAAGGTAATGTATCTGGTTTGCAACAGCAGCAAAGGTTAACACGGTTTTGGGTTCAAAGGGATCAACTGGCATGTTTGAGACTGTCACGTTACAGCTACCTACTAATTAATGCAAGGATGAGTTATCTGTTTACCTACCTCCTGATTGTCTTGAGCTTACAATAAGTCGAAGATGTGATCGAAGTGTGAGAGATGCGATCTGACGCATCTGAGATCACCCTTAACCTTGCCCCCTTATTCCCCTACTACCCGTTCTACTTTCACAGGTTCTCCCTCAACTAAGCCCGAATCGCACTACACTCTTCTTTCATCAACAGCATCAACAGCATCAACAGCATCAACAGCATCAACAGCATCAACAGCATCAACAGCATCAACAGCATCAACAGCATCAACAGCATCAACAGCATCAACAGCATCAACAGCATCAACAGCATCAACAGCATCAACAGCATCAACAAGGTATGCACCTTGGTATTTACCCACACGTTGGAGATGGAGCTTCTGAACTAACAAAATTGGTCTCTTCACTGCTAGATGGCGGGCGCCCCCTCTACCCACGAGTCGTCTAAGTACATTCTGTCGGAGGTACAGGCGTTGAGGCGCTCATTCGCCGAGGCCTGTCGTGAAGGTATGGCGGACCCTGTCAACAAGGGCCCAACTCTTGGCCAATACATCGGGGTCATGATGTGCGACGTCGACCGTGGCGAGGACCAGCTGCCGAGGGCCTGGAGACGCTTTGTGGATCTTCACCCAAACTACGCAAAAGCGCTACGCCGATCGGCATCAGACTTCCGTCTTCCATTCAACTACTCCACAATGTACTGCTACCTTCAAAGAGGTTACATATATCCAGGAATGGTGATGCTGAGCCTGCCATTATATATCCCTCTCGCCAACGGAGTATACCCGTGGGCTACCTGGTACCAGTACTACTACTACTAGGTAGGTACAGGTAGTAGTACTACCTCCTGTACGTTGTCTTCAAAGGTAGGTAGACTGCTACCTCCTCTCGGTACTGTACAGGATCAGAGGACTAATCTAGTGCGCAGTCATACAGGTCAGGGCTAGAGACAGGCACACGTTAAGACAGACTTGGTCTGCGAGCGGGAGGCATTTGATCGGAAGGAGGCCACAGGAGGTACAGCAGGTACAGGTGTATTTATAGGAGATACAGGAAAACGTATGCCAGGTAGACAGCAGACAGAAACATGCATGTACAGGTGGAGGTATGCATCAATACAGGTACCTCTAGTATAATGACAGTGAAGGGGGAACAGAATAATAATGGAGAGGGAAAGCTGTCTTGTCAAAACACGAAAACAAATTCTATGACTACCATAGGTCGTCATATTATTTGTGCCTATCTCACGAAACTGCATGACGGTAACAGGAGAGAACTCCACGAACACAGAGGGAGAAACAATCATAAAAGCTCAAATAGTGTTCAGCATATGATCGCACATGAGGTGCATTCAATGACAGGAGAGAACCAAAGAGTCATTGACATGGAAATAGTCATCAAATGAAAAACGGTCGTGGGCGCATGAGCGCACATAAGGTGCAATCAATGACAGGAGAGAAACCAAGGATCATCGAGAAAAAATTGTCATATGGGATCGTGTGGTCTTCGGCGTATGAGGACACACAATGCGCATCATGGTAGCACATCTGTGAGGGCTCGGCATTCTGTGAGCTCAGAGAAATCTATCAGCTGATAGGGCGGACAAAAGGTCATATCAGTCATGTGATCCTGTTGGAACCATGTCTGTGCCGACCTTGATAAGCAAGGCTAGCACGGTGAGACTCATTGGGCCAATATCACCCTTACAGGCTAGCGATAAGAGTCACACCAATAAAAAGCATCAGTCACAGCTTACCAGAAAACCGCCCGCCCTCCTAGGTAAA
>NQYQ01000095.1:10981-26361 GCA_003055925.1 Escovopsis sp. Ae720
AGAATATAAAAAAAAAGAAAAAGAGGTTAAAAGAAGATAATATTATTTTAAAAGATATATAAAATATTATTAAAATAAAAAAAGAAAGCTAAAAGAAAGATAATATTAGTAAAAGAAGGTATATTTAGAAAAAGATTAAGTAAGATAAAAGAGGTAAATAAAAGAAAATAAATAAAGGTTTAAAAAAGAAAGGAAATTATATAAAGAGAAATATAAGTAAAAAGAAATTATAATTAGTATTTTAATTAAAGTAATAATAGTTTTTATAAGATAAAAAGGAAAAGAAAAGAGTAATTAGGTAAAAGATATTAAAAAAATTTTTAATAAATAATAAAAAAGAGAAAAATTAAAGTATATATAGTAAGTATAAGGTTAGGTTTTAAGTAATAAACTATAATAATATTTAAATATATATAAGAATATAAGGAGGTAGTAAGGTTAAGGTAAAAGAAAGGGAAAGGGTTATATAAAAAAAAAGTAAGTAAGAAAAAGGTAAGAAATAGGTAAAAAGTAGGTAAAAAGTAGGTAAGGAATAGGTAAGGAGTAGGTAAAAAGAGGGTAAGAAGGTAAGTAAGTAAATAATAAGCTAAGTAAGTAAGGAATTAGTAAGGAATTAGTAAAAAATTAGTAAGGAATAGGTAAGGAATTAGTAAAAAAAAAGAAAAGAGTAGGTAAGAAAAAGAGAAAGAGTAGGTAAAGAGTAGGTAAGGAGTAGGTAAGGAGTAGGCAAGGAGTAGGTAAAAAGAGGGTAAAAAGGTAAGTAAATAAGTAAGTAAATAATAGGCTAAGTAGGTAAAGAACTAGTAAGGAATTAGTAAGGAACTAGTAAGGAATAGATAAGAAACTAATAAGGAAGAGAGGAGAAATAGGTAAAAAGGGATAATTAGATTATATAAAAATAAAATAAAAGATAGGGTTATTTACTTAGGTAAAAAAGAAATAAGATAATTATTAATATATAAAAGATAAGAGATTATAAAGTAAAAGTATTAAAAATTTTATTTAAAAAGGGCTATTAAATAGAAAAACTATTTTAAAAATATAAAAATTAAAAAAAAGAAAAGAAAGTAAAATTTTAGTAATTAGGGCTATAAGGGCTAAGTAAGTAGAAGATAAAGTATAGCTAAATTAGATAGGCTATAAAATAAAGGTTAATAAAGTATAAAGAAAAGGAAAAGGAGTAGCTATTAACTTATATATTAGATATAAAAAAAAGAGAAAAAAAGAAAAAAAAAAAAAAGAAAATAAAAAATATAAAAAGAGCTAAGTCTTATATAGTAAATATATACTATTATAGGTATAGGCTAAGGTAAAGAAGGGCTATAGTTAATATTAGATATAGTTAATATTAGATATAGTTAATATTAGATATAGCTAATATTATTAGATATAGTTAAGGTTAAATATAGCTAAAGACTATTATAGTTAATAACTACTACTATTACTAATATAAGGATATAAGTAAGGTAAATAGATAGATAGATAGATAGATAGATAGATAGATAGCTAGGTAAGCTAGCTTACCTGCGGCTAGGTAAGGGACTAGCTTAGGCCAGCTATTTAGTTATTAGACTTATCTAACTTATCTAACTTATTTAAGGTATTAGTATTAAAGGAGATAATAATAATATTAAAGGTAATAGTAATAATAGTAAGTATAGTAGTATAAAAGGCTAATAATAAAGAGAATATTAAGAAGGTTAAAGAGATAGGTAGGGTAAGGTAATAGGTTTTTAATTTTATAAAGTAATAGGTATTTAGAAATAACTTTTAATTAGCCTTAAAAGTAAAGATTATTATATAGGTTTAGAAGTAAGTATAAGGTATTAAGGTAGTATTAGATTAAGTTATAGTATATATTATAAAGGAGGATTAGTTAGCTATAAAAAAAAAGAAAAAAAAGATATAAATAAAAAAAGGTAATAAATAATAATAAATATAAAAGGTAGGGTTATATATTAGGTAATAAGGCCTAAAGTTAGTAAAGTTAGGATTAGACTTAGGCTAGTTTTTTCTCTTATAATAAAACTTTAAATAAAAGCTAGTTATACTTAGCCTTAAGATTATTAATTCTTTATTAAATAGATATAAGTATAAATAATATAGTAAAAAGGAGGGACCTAATTAGAATATTAATAGAAGGTATAGTAGGTAATAGTAATAGTAATTATATATAGGTATATATATATAAGGATAGGCTATAGCTAGATTTTTAAATAAAGGAAAGAAAAATATAAATATATTAGATAGTAAAGGAAAAAAAAAAAAATAAAAGTATTAAATAGTAAATTAAATATAAGGATAAGTAAGAAAAAATATAAAAGAAAGGAAAAAGGGAAAAGGAAAAATAAATAGCTAATAAGGGAGTTTATTATAGTAAAGGGTTAAGGCTAAAGATATAATATATTATAGGCTTAGCCTTAGGGGAGATATAAGTAGTCTACTTAGTATAAACTATTATAATAAAGCTTTAATTAATTATATTATTATTTTTTAAGTCTTCTAATTAATTATACCTTATTATTATATAAAGAAAAAGCTATTAGTAAAAAGGGATAAAATTAACTACTATTATTTAATATAATCTATAAATAATAGTAAGATTAGGTAAAGGTATATAAAGAGAAAAAGGAAAGAAAAAAAGGAAAGAATAGTAAACTAACCTAAAGAAATAAGAGGTAGATATAAGGATTATAAGTTAATATAAAAAAAGAGCTTTAATAAAAACTTAATTAAAGTAAATAGTATTAAAAAAAAAAGGAAAAAGGAAAAAGAAAGGATTAATAAAATAATAAAGGTAAAGGTAAGAGAGCTATAAAGGGTAAAGGGGTTAGGTAAGGTATAAGGAAATTAATAAATATATAAAAAAAATATAAAAATATATATATAATATATTTAAATAAAATATATAAGTAAAGGTATAATATAATAAAAGCTTTTAAAGTAGTAAATACTAGGATATAAGAAAAGAGAATATAGCTTTATACTTTATTTAAGTAAGGTTTAATATTATATTAGGGTATAGCTTAAGGGTATAGGAATAAGGATAAGGGTTATAAGGTAAAAGAGAAAGAATATATAATTAGAGATATAATATAAAGTAAGGTAATAAAAGCTTTTATAAAGTAAAGTAATAAAAGAAAGAAAGATATAGCTATATACTTTATATAGAAAGTAGTTAATACTATATTAGTATATAGCTTTAGGTAAAAAATAGGAAAAGAGGTATAGAGTAGTAGGTAGGTTAGTAAGGTAAGGAAAAAGGTATATAATTAAAAGTATATATTAGAAATAAAGTAAAGCTTTAAAAGTATATACTAGAAATAGAGCAAAGCTTTAAAAGTATATATTAGGGGGGGGGGTAAAGCTTTAAAAGTATATATTAAAAATAAGGCAAAGCTTTAAGAGTATATATTAAGGGAGGGGGTAAAGCTTTAAGAGTATATACTAAAGGGAGGGTAAAGCTTTAAGAGTATATATTAAAAGGGGGGTAAAGCTTTAAGAGTATATACTAGAGGGAGGGCAAAGCTTTAAGAGTATATACTAGTGTTAGTATAAGGGGGCTTAGGTAAGGCTTTAAGATAGAGATTACTAGCGCGGCGCTAGTAGTTACCTACCAATTTCTAAGCTAACCCCCCCCCCTAGGCTTTAAGAATAGGGTCAGGTATAATATTATTATTACTATTAATATTAGGCCTAGAAAAATTAGACTTATTAAAGGCATTAGAAGTTAATAATAGACTATAAAGAGATATACTATTAAGTCCTTAAGGGGGTATAAGGGATATATTATTAGTAGCTATAGCTATAGCTATTATAATAATATATATAATAATAGCAGCCTAGCTTACCTTTATAATTTTCTTTTTTTTAAAGGCTTTTAAGGGTATTATAAAAAATAATAAGTAAGCTAAGAAAAGGACTAAAAATAACCTATAAGAATTAGTAAAAGCTATAAATACTAAGTAAAAAAAGGAAAAACTTATAAAAAGAGTAATAAAGCTATTATTATAGGCTAGTAAGATAATAAAGATAATAAAGAAAAAAAGAAAATAAAGAAAATAAAAGATAAAGAAGTAAGTATTTTTAAGTAAAAGAAATAGCCTAAGCTTAATAATATAAGTATAGCCTAAGTAAAAAGGAAATAAAGGTATTTAGTTATATTAAAAGGAGAATAAAGAAACTATAATATAAAATTAAATTAGTATTAACTATAATATAAGGTTATTAGAACTATATTAGGGGATTAGTTAGTAATATTAGCTATTTATTTAAGTACTAACCTTAAAGATAAGGTTACTAATAGAAGAGTATTTTATTAGGTAACTAAGTATTAGAAGTATAAGCCTAATAGTTTAATATTAAACTAATATTAAATAGCTTATAAAGGAATAGTAAACTATATATAAAAGCGGTTTCTTAGAAATTTAAGAAAAGGCTAGAGATTAATATTTTATTATATATACCCTTACCTTTAACTTACCTAATCTCTACTATAATATCTCTTAGTAATACCTACTATAACCTTTTTATAAACTCCCTTTAACCTCGTATTATACCCTGTCACTCTCCTTCTTACCTAGTCTCTAACATTAGTAGCCTAATATATTATAGTATAAGCTTTTTAGTTTTATATATAAATTAAAAATTCTTTATAAATAAAGCTATTAAATTACTAACTTAAAAAGATTAGTCTAAGTAGTTTTTATTATAATATTTTACTTATCTTTTAGTTATAATAAGCTAATATTTTTTTAATTTTTCTTATACTTTTTATAACTTTTTAATATATAATTCTATATCTAGGACCTTTCTTAGAGTAATATTATCCTTAATATTAATATAAAAATTAGGTAAATATTCTAATAATATATTAAATAGAGATATTTTTATTATAACACTTTATATTTTATTAAATATATATTATACTATTTATAAAAGTTTTAGCTAATTTTATAGATTTTTATTTATAAAATATTATAAATACTATTTAATTATTTAGTTTATTTTTTCTATTTAATTATTAGTTTATAGGTAAAATATAGTTAATAATTATTATTTAACTTTAAAATAAAAATAAAGAGAAGATTAAAATTCGCTTATAAATAATAATTCTTTATTTATTACTATTCCCTTTAAACTATTAATATATTAGAGTTTAATTTTATTATAAAAAAGCTTTATCAGCTTAACTGCTATAATTATATATAATATAGAAAAATAGAAGATAAATTTTATAAAATAATCTACTATAATTAAAATAGTATTTACTATCTTTTTTTAAAAGTATACTTTTAATAGTCTTTTAATAAAGTTTATAGTAAATTTTTTTATAAGACTTTTAGGAATTAGTAGTAACTTAAGCTACCTAAATAGCTTATAGCGCTTAATTATTTATTTTTAATAAATTTAATAGTCTTTAATATAATTTTTTATATTAAGATATATTCTTTTTTAGTAAAATATTTAGGTAAAAAGCGCTTTTATTTTCCTTTCATAAAATAATTAGCTAATAGGTTATTATAATATAACTATAATAGCTTATTTTAAAGGTAATTTTCCTTTAGTATTATAATTCTTTATTTAAATTATAATAAATCCCTTATAATACTTTAATCTATATTTAATAAATATTCTTTTATTTACTTTATTTTAAAATCTATATTTTAACTATTTATAATAAGCTAAAGTAATAAACTTTAAATTATTAGATTATAAGGATCTTCTTTTATTATTACTTCTTTAGCTTATTATTTTATAATAATTTAATAATAACCTAATATATTATTTATTTATATTAATAGATCTTAAATATATATTAAAGTTATATATATTTTATAAGTAATTTTTATATAAATAAATATACCTTATAATCTATTTACTCACTTAATAGAATATTCTAGATTAGATAATATCTTTATTTTATATTTTAGCCTTTTTAGAGGACTATTTACTAGGTTTAACCTTTTAGGGTAATACTTAATAATAAAGTTATATAATATAAAAAATATATACTATTATACTTATTAATTACTTAGTTTTACTTACTTTATAAAGCTTTATAAATTCTAATAATCTATAAAAACTTTTACTAATTTACCTATACCTTTAATATAATATCTCTAATATTTAAATATTTTTATTATAACTAATATTTTCTAGTTTAAGGTTTTATAGTTTAATTTAGCCTTATAAAATACTTATAACTAGAATATAACTAGATATTATTTCCCTTCCTTATTAGATTAGGATAAAATAGCTACTAATATAAACTTTAATATATCTATTTTAATTTATATTAGTTTATTTAGCTTATAATATTAAAGTAAAGGTATATATTAAAAAGTATTAATTAGGCTATAAAATATATACTTTTCTTTATCTTTAAAAGTAACTAATCCTAGCTTTTTTTTATTAGTTATTCCTTTTAAAAGTCTATATAATAGTTTTATTATATTTATATACTTTATAATAAACCTTTAATAAAAATTATAAAATCTAAGAAATACTTAGATCTTTTAATAAGTTATTAGTTCCTTTTAATTATAGATTACTTTAATTTAACTTAGATTTATTTTTAATCCTTTATTAGAAATAATAAATCCTAAAAATATAACTTTATATTTAAAAAATAAATATTTATTTAGTTAGGTAAAAAGTTTAGCTTTTTATAGCTTTTATAAAACTTATTATATATAATTTATATATATCTTTTAGTTATTAGAAAAAACTAATATATTATTTAAATAGGTAATATATATTATATTATATAGGTTTTCTAATATAAAATAAATATAATTTTAAAAAGTTATTAAAGTATTTATAAGTTTTATTAGTAAAACTATAAATTTATAATAATTATATTATATTTAAAAGGCTATTTTTTATTTATTTTTACTCTTAAGTTATATATAATAATATATATCTTTAATATTAATTTTAATAAACTATTAATATTTTTATATTTAATCTATTAATTCTAAAATTAATAGTAATAAATATTAATTCTTAATAATAATCTTATTTAACCTTTAATAGTTAATAATAAGTTATAAACTTCTATTTTTCTTTAATATAAATAAAATTAGTATATTTATAGAACTTTTAGAAAGGTATATATATTTATTTATAAGGTTTTTTTTAAGATATTACTATAAAGTAATTAACTTAGCTAAAGATAATAAATAAATTAGTTTATAAAAAGAAACTTTTCCCTTAATTAACTTAATTAAATAATCTATACCTTTAATATAAGATAGAATTTAAGAATTTTTTATAAAAAAGATATTATTAAACTTAGCTAATTTATATAATTAACTTTATTTATTTATAGCTATAATAATAATATTATCTTTATTAAAAAGTAGAATTAGATCTAGATTAATAATAATTATTAAAATTATTATAAATAATTTATATTCCTTTTTAAATTATAACTCTAAGATAATCTTTATTTTAGTAAAATCTTATTTAAACTATTAGCTTTAATTATATAAATATAAATAAATTAATTTATTATTTATTATAATTATTAAAAGTAAAATTAGACTTATATATAAATCTTACTTAATTTTAATATATTTTTTTAAAATTATTTAAGTAATACCTTATAAATCTATTAATTTAAAGGGCACTTTTTATATTTTAGATATTTATAAATCTTAATTTAAAATATTATAAAGATATAATAGATTTTTATTAATTTTTTTAAGATTTTATTATTTTATAAAATTAATACTAATTATATTAATCTTTATATTACTATTAAAATTAGCTTTTATAGTAATTTTATAGGTATAAAGTAATATAATTAGAATAAAGAAATAAAAGGTAATCTTAAAAGATTAAGCTAAGCTAGGGGATTTTAGCTTAACTTTTTAGATTTTTTTTTTATTTCCTTTATCTTTTTTTATAAATAATAATTCTTAAGATATATCTTACTTTAATATAAGAAATACTTAAGGACTTAACTATTATTTCTAGTTAGATTATAATTACTTTATAACTCTTTTTTTTTATTATTAGACTTCTTTTATTTTAAGAATATTACCTTTAATTAGTTATTTTATAGTTTTTTTATAGTTAAATTAAAAGTTAACTTATCCTTTCTTTTCTTAGTAATATTAAATATCTTTTAAAATCTATTAGCTAAAGTAACTATTTCTTTTTTATTTAAAAAAGAATAAAATTAATAAGTAAATAGCTGATTTTATAGATTAGGCTATAATTTACTAAAGAAGTATAAAGCTCTTTCTTTTTTAGATTTTTATTAAAAATTCTTTTTTAAAGAATTAAAATAAATATAAAAATCCTATAGTAATTAGTTTTCTTTTTATTTTATTATATTTAATTAAATTATAATTAATAATTCTCTAATTTTAAAGTCTTTAAGTAATAATAAAGTCTATTTTTTAAATTAAGACTAATTATTTTTTAATATAATATAAAACTTATTTAAATCTTATTTAATTAGGTAATAATCCTATTTTACTTTATAATTAGAATTTATATAATTTAAAGTAAGAAAAATCTTCTTTAAGTCTTTATAATATTATCTTTTAGCCCTTTTAAAGGCTTATTATAAGTTATTTAACTAATTATCTTACTTATAAAATAATTTACTTAAAATAAACTCTATAAACTATTCTACTTTAACCTTATTTTAGTCTAACTTATTATTTAACTTTATATTAATATATTTAATATCTAAATTAAGAATTTCTTTTTTTATTTTTATAATCTAAATTTATAATTATTATATCTTCTTTTTATAATACTCTTAGGTTTAGTTATCTTTTATTATATTAATAACTAAGTATAGAGTAAGAGTTTTATTACCTTACCTAAAAGATTCACTACCCTTAGTAACTATAAAAGATCCTTATAATCTTATAAAGGATTTATAATCTAATTATATAGTAAGTATTTTAAACTTAGGTAATAAAAATAAAAGCCTTAGAAATTATAAAATACTTTAAAAGAATATAAATAAATTATTAGGTAAGTTATATTATATTAAATTATATTTAATTTATAAGTAACCTTAGGGTAAGTATTATAATAAGACTAAGGCTTAGATTATATAAGTTTAAGTAGTATAACCTAAGCCATAGATATACCTAGGCTGGATAACTCAGCCTTGCGTGACCACGCACCTGTCTGGTGTGCGGCGTCACACTAGCGCAGCGCTAATAGTTACCTATAAAAACTAAAGCCAACCCCCCCCCCCCTAGGCTTTAAGAATAGGGTCAGGATTATACTATCTATATACTTTATATTTATAAAGTCCTTAAAAGACTTTAAACTAAAAGCCTTTTTATAAATCTATTAAAATATAAATTTAAAGTTAATATTATATTATATTTTAGCTTTATAATATCTTTAAAAAGAATCTAAATAAAAAAAGATAAAGTAAAGGCTATTATAAAGTAGCTATAATTAAAAAGTATATATAATATAATATTATTTTTAGAATTTATTAGATTTTATTAATAATTTATTTAAAACTCTAGACTATAGAGTTACCCTTATAGCTAGCCACCTATTACCTATCGCTGCTCTAGTAATAAATAAGCTTTATTTTATTATTAGAGCGGTATAGGGCTAAAGTAAGGGCAGTACTAAGAAAGGGCTCCTAGTCCTAGGACTTTCTCCTCCTCTTTTCCCTTTTATTCTAAGCTCTTAGGGTTAGGGTAATAAAGAATAAAGAAAGTATATAGCCTTCCCTATTCCTTATATAGGCCTACCTTATATCTATAATAACCTTCTAAGGTAATATAATAGTATAAGTATAAGATATACCTATATTTTTAAGTAAAGTATTACTTATATTATAAAGGTTAACTAATAATTTATTAGTTTAAGTAGATTATCTTAGTATTTTATAAATATTAAATAAATCTAATATAACTATATATAATAAGCTAGCTTTATAAGGAGTTATAGCTAGCTTAAGGTATAGGGTAGTATTAATAAGATTATTCTAATTAATAGGCTATAATTAGATTAATAAAAAAGATAAAGATATAATAAACCTAAAATATTAATATATTATAAAGGCTTTTTTAATAATAGTAATAAAAATAGCCTAAAAAGCAAAGGCCTTAACCTTAATATTATAAAATATAGGCTATAAAGTATTAATAAATAAAACTAATATAAAGCTAAAGTAAAGATACTTACTATATAGTATATAATAGTGCTACCCTTAAGGGCCTAATAGGCCTTATAAGGCTTTTTATAATTAGCCTAATTAGTATAAAAAAAACTAGGCTTCTTTTATATATATAAAATATATATAAAATATAAAGGGTTATAAAGGTAAGCTTAAATTAAGTAAATTAGTTAATTATAAAGCTAGTATAAGGCTAAAAAGTAAAAAAATAAATTAAGTTAATAAAAAAAAAGAAAAATATAATAATAATAATAATAATAATAAAAATAATAATAAAGGATAATAAATATAAATATAAGGTAAAGATAGGTAAAAGTAGAAAAGGAAATAGTAATAAGGAAAAGAGTAATAAAAAGAATAAAAAAAAGAGAATAAAAGAATAAAAAAATAAAGAAAAGCTAAAGAAAATATAAGGCCTAAGGGATTATATATAGAGAATAAAGTTAAGGCTAATAAGTAAGTATAAGGGAAGTAAATAAGGTCTAAGGATAGGTATAAATAAGTATAGGTATAAGGCTATTAAGATTATAAAAAAAGGAATAAAAAAAAGTAAAAGGATAGTTAAAGGTAATAAAGGTAAACTAAAAAGGGTAGCTATAAGCTAGCTATAGAGTAATAAGGTTAGTATATTACCTATATTAGTTAACTATAACTAAATAAAGATTATAATTTAAATAATATATTAATAATAATATAAATATAATTACTAAGTAATAGGCCTAAGATATATCTATATAGAACTAAATAATTAGGATTAATAATCCCTCTTTTAAAATTAAAGGAGTCTAATAGCCTTATAGATAAGGCTAGACTAATAAATAAAGAAAATTAGTACTAATATATAAATAAGGCAGAGAAGGTTTTTAGCCTATAGTAGGTTTCCTCTCTTAATATTAGAATAAAAGTATTAGGCTATAAGGACTAGTAATTAGAGTAATATAAATAAATAAATAAATAAAATAAATTTATTTAAAATTATAATAAAATTATAGCCTTATTAATAAATATTTTAAAAGGAAATAAATAAAGTATTATTTAGCTAACCCTAATAAACTTATAGCATTTAAAGACCTAAAATAAGCATTTTTTAAAAAACCTATTCTAATATATTTAAACCTAGCCTAATCTATAAAAGTGTAAATAAATATATTATAATTTATTATAAAAGCTATTCTTTTATAAAAGATATAGGGAGATTATTAGTACTTTATAGCCTATCTTTTAAAAAAGCTTATAAAACCTAAGATCTAGTATTTAATATTAGATATAAAGATATTAGTAATCCTTAAAGTATTTATAATATAGTATTATTATCTTATATATACTAAATAAAAGATCTAGGTTATTATAAATTATTTAAATTATAGCTACTTTATTAAAAAGGTAAAGCTAGCCTTTAAATAAGTTATAATTATAAAAAAGCTATTTCCCTTTAACTTTAAAATTAAATATTAGCTAAATAATATTAACTTAGTAAATAGTTTTTTAAAAAGACCTAATTATAAAAATAAAGAAGAAATATTATAATATAAAAGTATATTTTTAGGGTTTTTAAAGTAATTTTATAATAAAATAAAATAAGCTTATAAAATAAAGACTAAGCTAAAGGGTAATAAAAGAACTAAAGTAAAACCTTTAGCCTTACTATAAAGTAAAGATATTATTATAAGCTTATATAGTTTATAATTATTAAGTATTTTATTTATTAAATAAGGTATACTTTTAATATAAATAGCTTATTTTAAGTAAAAGCTTTAAAAAGGTAAATCTAAAGATTTTAAAGAATTAGACTTAAGGTTATTTAAATTTTAAAAGGACTTAGTTATAATATTAAATATAGACTTAGTCTTTTTAAAAAAGGCGCTTTTTTATATATAAAAAGAGATTACTTTTTTAGCTTTAATAAAATTATAAAAAAAGTGTAAGAGTTATGTAGCTCTAAGACTTCAACTGGCGATATCTTTGGTAACAGAGGTTATATATAAATAAAAGTGGTACCACTAGAAAGCTAAGAACAAGGGCTATATAGTGGTATAACTCTTATTATAATCAGGTTATTATAAGAGGAGATATTAAGGAGTATTATAGTCTTATAATAAATAGCTATAAAGAGAAATAAAAAGATTAAATAAAAAGATATTACTAAGTAGATAATATTAGTAGAAAGGTCTTATAGAGAGAATTCTAATAATATATCTTTTATAGTAATTAAAAAGATAATAAAGGAATTAGAAAGGAAAGAGATCCTAAGAGAGGTAAAAAGGGGTTCTTATACCTAGAACTATACCTCTTTATTAAATACTAGAGCTAAGTAATATCCTTATAGTAAATATATAAAAAGTCTACCTTTTACTAGTTATATCCACAGCTCCTACGTTTTCTCTAGAAAGGTATAGGACTAGGGGTCCTAGCCTAAAGCCAGCCTAGGACTAGCTCTAGACTTCTTTAGTACCTTAGCCTAGCCCTATACTAGTTACCCTAAAGCTTTATAGCTATACTATACCCTTTTTAGAAGTTAAAGGGTATATATATATCTTTATACTCTTAATTAAGGTTAGGGTTATATAAGTAAAAGGTAAAATGTAAATAACTCTTTCTAATATTATAGTTTTATAAGGGTATAAATATATTATAATAATCTTTAAATTTTACTCTTTTTAGCTATATAGAATATATATATATAAGGTAGCTAGTTATAGAGATATAAAGGAGTGTTTATATAATCCTAAAGGATTATATACTTATATCCCCCCTTAAAGTATATACCTAAAGGTACTATACTTTACTATATATATAATAAAGACTTATTATATCCTTATATAATATAATATTATATACTTATATATAAAAACCTATATATTTTTATATAGAAAAAATTATAAGTATAAAGTAAAAAACCCTTATTTTTAAGGGAAAAATAAGTATAGTAAAATATATAAAAAAGGATAAAATCCCCTCTTAGGGAAAAACCTATTATAGGAATAGTATAAAAACCTATATATATATAGAAAAAATGCCTATTTATATATCTAAGAGAAAAAGTCCTTGCCTATATAGGACTAAAAAACCTCTTTATTATTATCTTATTCTTTAGCTATTTCTAATAAGCCTAGTAAACTATAAAATTTACTAAACTTAGTATTAGCTAGGGATTTTATAAATATATCTGCTATATTATTTTTAGATTTTATATAAAAAAGTCAGACTTTTTTATCCTTTATAGCTTCTTAAATAAAATAATAGGCTATATTTATATGTTTTATACACTTATAAAATTCATTATTTTTAGCTAATTTAATAGCTACTATATTATCTACTAAGATAGGCGGTATAGAATCTAAATAGCTAATAGATAGACTATTTAAAATAGTTTAAAAACTATTATTAAGGTATATAGATTCCTTTATATAATCCCTAAGGGCTATATATTTAGCCTTATAGGTACTAAGGCTAACTAATTTCTGCTTTATAGAAAACTAGCTAATTAGATTTTTATATAAAAAGAAATAGTATTTAGATACTAATTTCCTATTATCTAAATCTATAGCCTAATTATAGTCTAAATAGCCTTATATATTATAATAACTATAGGGTATATTATAGTTATAATAAATTCCTAAATTAGGATATTTATTAAGATATTTCTATATATTATTTAACGCTTTAAAATATATAAAGTCTAGATTTAAAGTGAATTTACTATAGTATATAACAGTAAAAGTTATATTAGGCCTAGTTCTTAGGGCTATATATAATAAAGACCCTATTTCTTTTTAAAATTATAAAATTTTATCTTTATTAGCTATAAAATCTAATTTTCTAAGCTTTAGGCCTCCTATAAGTAGGGTATTTATTATCCCTATATTTTCTTTATTATATTCTTTTATCTTTATTAGAATATAGCTATATTAGAATAAAATTATAGTTTTATCTTCCTTTTATATAAATATATTTATACCTAAAAAGTCTTTTATATCTCCTAAATCTTATATTTTTAAGGATTTATTTATATTCTATATAATTTCTTCTATTTTATTATTATTAGGCCCGATTAATAGAAGATTATTAATATAGGCTAATATAATTATTTTATAAGCCTTATATATAAAAACCCCTTAGTTATAAGGATTTATAATAAATCTAAGGTTTTATAATATTTTAAAAAGGAAGTTATACTAAAGCTTAGAACTTTACTTTAGGCTATATAAAGCTTTATTTAGCTTTAAGACTATTTTATTATAGTTCTTATATCCCTTTTTTATAGTATTTTCTTTATTATATAGGAATTCTATATTATTCTGCTTATTATAGGTATCTATAATATAGCTTTTAAATCCTTTAGGAATTTTTATATAGATTTCTTTATCTATAAAGGCATATATAAAAGCGTTTTTTATATTATATTGCTTAATAATATAGCCTTTTAAAGCAGCTATTATAAGTAATAGTCTTATAGATTTAGGTCTTGCTATAATAGTATATATATCTATAAAATTAAAACCTTAAATTTAGTTAAACCCTTATACTACCTACCTAGATTTATATCTATACTTATTAGGGTTTTTATTTTCTTAATTTAAAAAAGGGTTAGGGTTATCTAATTTTATAATTAGATCCTTTATAGTATAGACCTAATAGCCCTCTAAAGGTTCCCTATCTTTAAGAAGGTATATAATAAACTAAGTCTATTAATATAGTAATTCGTCTATTTCTTCTTTTATAAACTTATACTATTTATCTTTATCTATACTTTCTATAGCATTTTTATATTTAATAGGGGTTATAGGTATATCTTTATTTAGGCTTTTTAATATAGTATATATATTATCTATCCCTTTAAATTCCTTTATATAAGCTTCTAACTTTTTAGGTATTTTAATAACTATTTTTATCTTATAGTTATCTTTTATAGAAAGCTTATTTGCTATAGTAGTATTATTTTCTTTTATATTTTATAAATCTTCTATAGAGATTTTATTAAGGCTAGGAAGTATATTATAATTTATATCTTCCTTATTTTCTAGACTTTCTAATATCTTATTTTCTAGAATAATAATATCTTTAAAAATAATAACCTTTCTTTTTATAAAATCCTAGATTTTATAGTTATTATCTAAATATTCTATAATAATACCTTTATAAGCCTTTATATTTAATTTATTATTAGGTACTTTATTCTTATAATATATAATAGAGCTAAAAATCT
>NQYQ01000096.1:0-14157 GCA_003055925.1 Escovopsis sp. Ae720
TATAGCTTATATCTTATAGCTTAATATCTTATACCTTATATCTTATAGCTTAAATCTTATAGCTTATACCTTCTACCTCCTATATTAGATATATATATACTCTTATATAGATTTATTATTTATTATCTCTTTTAGCCTAAATCTTATAGCTTATTTATATATATATAAATATATTTATATTATACCTTTATAAGGTATAGACTTTTTATATATTATAATATATACTTTTTATTATTTATATTTTATTACTAATCTTTAAATATTTTAATATATATTTTAAGGTTATATTATAATATTAGGGTATATATAAAAGCTAGTAAAAAGATAACCCTAAAGTAATAAGTTAATAAAATAATAAGCTTTATAAAAAAGGCTACCTTTAGAGATAAAATTAAAATTAAAGATTAATATAATATTATTATTATATTTACTTTATTACTATAAAGTATTATTAATCTACTAATAACTTACCTTTTAACTAATAGCTTATATTATATAGCTTATATATATTTATTAAGGCTAATATTTAGTAGCTATTATATAATAGTATATTTATTTACTATTAATCTAAATCTACCTAAAAGGTTACCCTAAAGAGTAGTTTATAATATTACTATTAACTAAAAACCCTTTTATTAACTTTCCTAAACCTTATATATAATAAAATATACTAGGGTTTTAAACCCTAACCCTATTACCTTATAATAGTTTAACCCTTAACCCTAAGGGTAACCTTAGGGGTATAATAAGGGTTAGGGTTATAGTAACCCTAAGGGTATAATAAGGGTTAGGGTTATAGTAACCCTAGGGGTATAACTCTAAAACCTACCCTTAAAAAGTAAAGGTCTTATAAAGTTTTATCTTTAAATCTTAAAATTCTTAAAATATATTTTTAAAACCTTATAAAGTTTATAAAAATAATCTATCCTTAAATATAAAATATAGGCTTTATTAAAAATACTAAACTAAGTATATATTAAATCTCTTAAAATCTAAATATTTAAAAATATAATAATTAACTTTAAAGATTTTAATAAAATAATACTATTTAATTTAATTTAAGATTT
The DNA here is from genome assembly GCA_003055925.1 of Escovopsis sp. Ae720. NCBI lineage: Eukaryota > Fungi > Ascomycota > Sordariomycetes > Hypocreales > Hypocreaceae > Escovopsis > Escovopsis sp. Ae720. Next base: position 1,068 of record NQYQ01000096.1, read on the forward strand.
ATATATTATATAATATTTATTAATTTAATATTAACTTTAAAATTTATTTATTTAAAAAAAACTATATTATTTATTTATTTTAAGGTAAATTAATAACCTTATATACTTTATTAAGGACTTTAGAAATAATAACCCTAATATATTAATAAGTTAATAAAAAGGTTAAAATAGTTTTAAAAGATCTAGGAAAAGTATTATTAGTAAGATAGTAAAAGGGATATATAAACCTAAAAAATATATATAAGAAAAGTCTTTTACTTATTAGAATAAGATTATATAATATTATTTCTTTATAACCTATTAATTTAAAAGGAATTTAATTTAAATTAAGATATAATAGGCTACTAATTTAAGGTAAGTAAAACCTTTATTCTCTTTTTATTTCTTAAAAGGCTAGAATATTAATATAAAGGGGAAAATAAATAAATCTAAAAAGATTATAATTAGAAAGGTAAGAAAGAAGATCCTTTTATACTTAAAAGTAGTAAAAAAGGTTAAAAGAGATAGCTAAAGAAAGAAAAAGGTAATAAAAAAGGGAAAGAAAAAGATATTAGGTTAAAGGATAAGGGTAATAACTTTAAAGGAGGGTAAATAATAAAAAAGAGAGGTAAGGTAAGGTAAGAGAGTAAAAAAAGCTTTAGTAGCTAATAAAAAATAATAAAAATAAAAAAGAAAAAAGTAAAAAAAAATAAAAAAAATAAAAAAGAATAAAGACTAACTATATACTATTATTATATATAAAGTATTATAAATTATTAGCTAAGTAATAGCTAATATAATAAAGAATAAGATAATAATAGAAAAGGAAGGTATAATAAAAAAGAAAAGAGAGTTATTTAGTAAAGAAAATAATAAAAAGTAGGTATAAAACTAAGCTAATAGGGAGATTATTAGCTAATAAAGTATAAAAAGGCTAGTATATATTAGAGAGGAGATAGATAATAAGATAATAAAGTAAATAATCTTTAGTTAAAAGGGATAAAAATTAAGGAAAAGGGAGAAGGTATATAGGGTATAAGTAATAAAGGAAAAGCTACTTTATACTTATATAAAGTATATAATATAACTTAGCGCTAAGGAAACTAAAGATCTATTAGGCTATAAAGTAATTAGCCTAAGGGTTATAAAATATAAAATATATAAAAGAGATAGTAATAGGCTATACTTAGATATATAGGTTATTAAAGGGCCTGCTAAATAAATAGAGGGTAGGTAGTGCTAATAGTATTTAGGCCTTTATAGTTCTAATTTCTCCTAAAGTGTTTAGTAATATAGCTAAAGAAAGGTAATTTAATAATAAGTATTAGCTAAAAAGGAAAGGTAAATAAAAAAGCTAATTTATTATAAATAGTAAAAGTAATTATATAAGATCTAATAAAGTTCTAGGAAAATAAAAAAGTAACTAGTTACTTTATTAGACCTAAAGAGGTAATAAAGGTAAAAAAGGAAAAGGAGTTTTTTATTAAGTTTATTTTAAACTTAAGAGTAAGTAAAAAGACTATAATATAATATTTAGTTTAATAAAAGGGATATTTAAAAAAAAAGGAATAAATATAAGAGCTATTTAAGAACTTAAATATTAGTAAAAAGGCTATAAAGGTATTAATTAAGTTTACTAGTAAGAATCTAAGGAAACTAATAGTAAAAGAGGTTTAGGATTTACTAAAGAAAGAGTAGGTAAGAGAGTAAATAAAGAAAAAGTATATAGTAAGGTTTATTTAGATCTAGAAATAGCTACTTATATATTTATCTAGTCTTTAAAATAAAAAGAGGTAATAAAATAAAAAAAGAGTTAATAAAAAAGAATAGTCTAGTATAAAGAGAGAAGATTAAAGGTTTTAAGAGAGTAAGATAGGCCTAATAGTATCTAAGGGTAAGTTAGCGCCTAATATATAAAGTAGGTAATAAGTGCTATAAAGGGTAGTAAGTATTATAGGGTTATAAGTATCTTAATTTATATATTATCTTTTATACTTATTTTATACCTTTTTAGTAGTTATAATAATAGCTTTATTTAAAAGGGTAGGGTTAATTATACTATCCTATAAAGTAATAGTATAAGAGAGAGTAAGGGTAGTAGTATAGTTAATATAACGCTTAGCCTAATAGGGTAGCTATAGGGGTCTTTTATAAGTATTATTATTTAGATATAGTTATAACTATAGCCTAGTTATTTACTTAGGCTAAGCGTTAGCGAAATAGTTCTAGTTAAGGTTAGCTAGATTATAGTTTCTATTCTTAGTAACCTAGGTAGTGGCTAATTTAGCTATATAGCTATAATAAGCTAATAGGCCTAAGGGACTATAAGTAAAAGAAGGGAGTTTAGGGGTAGTCTTTTATATAGTGCTCTTAATTACCTTAGGATTAGTATTCTATATTAGAGAAAGAGCTAAGGCCTTTAGCTAGTATATATAAATAGGCTAAGTATTAAAAGTAGTAATAGTATAGGCTAAATAGGCTAGTTTATTATTAGTTAAGGTAAAAGGGTTACTATCTTTCTTTTTCTCTTACTTAATATACTTAGCCTTTTTCTTTTTCTTACTTTTATTACCCTTTACCTTTTAATAATTTTTTTTATTTTTTTTAGTAATATTATTCTTTTTCTTTTTCTTTTCCTTACTTTCCTTACTCTCCTTACCCTCCTTACCCTCCTTACTTTCCTTACCCTCCTTACCTTTCTTTTCTCCCTTTTCCTCCTTTTTCTTCTTTTCCTTATCCTTTTTTTCCTTTTCTTTTTTTTTTTCCTTATCCTCTTTTTTCTTTTTTTTACCCTCTTAGTTTATATTAAGAAAAGAAGGCTTTATATTTATAAGTTTAGTAGGTTAGTATATATTAGTTAAGTTATTAAAGGGATACTTAGAGTAATATTAGGTATTAGGTGTCTTAATTAGGGTTAAAGGTAAGGGGTTAGTTTAGGGTATTTATAGGTATAGGTTAATTATAGCTAATAGGTAAGAGGGAGAGGGATAAGAATAGACTTATTAAGGGATAGGATTAGTACTAGCTTATTAAAAAAGTTAGATTAAAGTAAGTAATAATAGCCTTTATAAAATAATATTTATAATAGTATTATCCTTTATATTAATATTTATAAGGCTTTATAAGTAAATAAAGAAAAGGTAAAAGGGTAAAGTAAGGTAAAAAAGATATACTTTTAAATAAAATATAATATTACTTAAATATATTAACTTTATTAGGCCTAATAAATAGGTTAGTTAAAAGTATAGTAAAGGGTATATATAAAAATAAAAAGGGTTAAAGGAAAAAGGATAAAGAAGGATAGGTTATAATATATTTTTTATATATATAAAGTAAAAGGATTTATAGTTATAAAAAGAAAAGAGAGCTATAAAGAAAAGGTAATAGATTAAAGTAATATAAGTTAAAAAAGAGATTTATAAGATAAAAGAGATCTTTAAAAAGGTATAAGGCTATTTCTTACTTTAAGTCTTATATCTCCTTTACCTAAAAATGCCTTATTTACCTTACTATTAAGCGCTAAATAATAAGATAGTTTACCTTAAAGAATAGCGCTTATATTAAACCTATTATTATAAATTAATTATTAGAATAATAATATAATAAAGAGAAAAAAGGGTAAGTATTTAGGCCTTAGTTATAGGCTAATAGGTAAGTCTATTAGTAAGTTTTAGTATTATAAGCTAGCTATTAGCTAGGTCTTTTAGTTAGGTATATATAGGTAAAGGAGATAAATAAGGTATAGCTTTAGCCTTAATTAGATAGTAAGCCTAGTAGTCTTTTTTATTAAGGGTAATAATAGTGGCTAATTAGCTAGCCTTTACCTTAGCTTTTCTCCTTTAGTAGTAAGGTAGGTAGTAGTAAGTAAGGAAGTAGTAAGGCGCCTAAGGGCTAGAGCTAAGGGAGTAATATAGTATCTTTAAGGTATTAGTTAGTAGGTAATAATTATATAGGTAATAGGTAATAGTAATATAGGCCTATTATTATTAGTAAGTAAATCTATCTTTAAGGTAATAAGAAAGTCCTTAGCCTATTAAATATATTTATACTTTTTATTAATAATAATAAGTATAACCTAAGAAAAGCATTTAGCTTATAATATCTAATTATACTATACCTTAATCTATTAAAAGGTTTTAAAAACTAATTACTCCTTAGTACCCTAAAGGTAGCCTTTATACTTAAGAATATCTTAATAGACCTTAGCCTAGCCCTTTTTATATATATTCTTAAAAGAAAGAATAAAGTAAAAAAAGGTTTAGATATTTACCTTAAAAAAGGGTAAGTAAAGCTATACTAAGTTAAATATATTAATATTATAATTATTAGATATAATATACTTATTAGCGCTAAATACTTAAAAAGTAAAGGGCATTTAAAAGGTTATATAGCTATAGATATATAAATAAGTAATTTAATATATCTAATATAGAAGGTTTTAGGGGAAAGGCAAATATAAAGTTAGTATAACCTTAAAATCTAATTATAAGTATATCTTTAATAAATATAATAAAGAGAGAAGTAATAAAAGATAGCTAGCTAGATAAGATAGTATAATAGTAGGTAGTTAAGGGTAGGAAGATTACCTTAATAGTATCTAAGGTTATACTAGGAGGGTATAAGGGTATAGAAAAGAAGGTAAAGGGTAGTAAATAAAGGTTTTTTTTATAATAGGGAGATATATTAAATAAATATATAAAAAGCTTACTTACTTAATAATATATTAATATATAAAAGACCTACTACCTATAACTAATATTAACCTATTAATTAATAAAGTATAAGAAAAAGTAATAAGATAGGTAAGAGTGATTTTATAACCTATAAAGGGATAGTTTTTTAAGGGAATAGAGAAATAATAGGTCTAAAGCTAATACTAAGATTAAGAGATAAGATTATAGAGAATAGAAAGATACTATAGCTAAAATAACCTTAGCCTATAATTAATAAGAAAAGAAAGTAATATTTATAATAAAGAGAATTACTAATAATAGGGCCTTAAAGATAGGTCTATTTACTATTTATAAGGGGATAGGGGTAATTATCTATTAGTAATATAAATATATAGTATTAGGCAGTAAGGCCTAAGCTTACCTTAATAGTAAGAAAGTAAGCTATAACTATAGCCTAGTAAAGGCTAAGGCTATTATAGTAACTATTAAGTTAATTATAAGTATTTATATAAGTAAAGTAGATTTAAATATAATCTAGTTTTTACTAATAACTAACTTACTAATTACTATACTTAAGGTACTAAAGAATAATAGGTTTATATATAAGTAATATTATTATATTTTAATAATAGTAAAGATAATAAAGGATTATATATAAAAGAGCTATAATTAGATTAGCTTATTTAAATATAGTAATAATATATACTTAGAGAGTTAAAGGTTAGAGAATCTTAAGAAGGATAAATTATAGTAGGCTAGTATCTTTTACTATAAGCTCTTTAGTGCTTATACTAATAAGGGCTAGTTTAAGGTAATACTAGTTATAGGCTTGGCTATAGTTATAGGCCTTAGGGGTAATAAGCTAATAAGGTTAGTAAAGAAAGGGAAAAGGGCTTATAAGGAGTAGGTAAGATAATAAAAGGTTTATAGTAAGGACCTTAAGTATATACTAAACCCTTTCCTATACTAAATATATTAGGTAATATACCTTTATAGCTTTAAGCTATATAGGGTTAGAGGGTGGCTAGTAAAGCTAGATATAGCTAGCCTAGATATAAGTAAGTAATAGCTAGTAATAATACTTAAGGTCTTTATAAGAGTAGTAAGGTATTATTAATTATTAATAAATAAGAAGAGCCTTTTATAGGTAATCTTTATAAAGCTTTACGCTAAGTTATTATACTTAGACTTAAATAAGCTTAAAATAATTTAAAGGCTAAAGGTAAAGGGTAAGACCTTTAAAAAATATATAAGTATCTTTTACTAGCTAATTTATTATATTACTTATACTAAGGGTTTATTAATAGGGGAATAGCTAGGGTATAGGCTATTAGTAGAGAAGTAGGATAAGGTTTAGGCTATCTTTAGGCTTAGGAAGAAGGCTAGCTAATATATAAGGCTAGGCCTAGTATAAAAGGTAATTAATATAATATTAATAATGCTAAGGTATATTATTTATAACTTAAACTATAATAGTATACTTATTAATAGTATTATCTATATAGCGCTAAAGTAAAATAATAGCTAGATTAAAGTAAAGGAGTTTATATTTATTTATATTACCTTTTTTTAAATAGCTTAGCTAATATTAGTAATATATATCTTACTTAGGATATATAATATAGTAGCTAAGGGTAATAGGGTAAAGAATAAGGAAAGGGTAGATAGTAAGCGTACTACCCTAAGGCTAGATAGGGCCTTATAGGTAGCTAGGATATTAATAGATATTAATATAGGATATAGGGCTAGTAAAGGGTAGGGTAGATAGGTAATAAGGGCTAAGGAAGTCCTTACTTTATAATACTATTAAAGGCCTAATATTATAGGTAGTTAAGGTAATAGAAGGCTTAGGCTATAGCTTAAAGATATATTTAATTAACTTTATAATCTAGTTATATATATATATATTTATAATTTATAAAGATATTATAATAAAGATTAAGTAAATAGAGTAGAATAGTAAGGTAGTAATTTAGAATAATATTAGGCTTTTAGTTAAAAAGGTTAGCCTATTTTTATATAAAATACTAATAAAGTTAAAGGAAAAGCTCTACTATTTAGTCTTACTTAGAAATAAAAGCCTAGTAATAGGTAACCTACTAATAATCCCCTAATACTAGATCTAGGATAATAGTAAGGATAGGAGCTAAGGCTATAGTTTCCTTAGGGATAAAAGTAATACTTAGTAGACTAAAAGAGATAACTTTTTTATTATATAGTAGATTAAAAGGTTAGATAAGAGAATAGTAAAGTAGTTTATTAGGTAATTAGACTAATAAAAGAGGGATATAGGCTAGCTTAATAAGCAAAGGGTAAGGAGGTTTTATAAGAAAGTTAAGAAGTTTATAAGCTAGCTTTAGGTCCTAGTCTATATAGTAATAATACTACTATAAGTACTAAAGAGCCTAAGGATCTAGTATATAAATATATAGAGTAAGGGTATATAGAATATATTAATTCTAAATAAGTATATTTACCTAATTATATATTACTATAAGTTAATATATATAATAGGCTAGCTTAAGGTAATATAGCGCTTTATATTAAGAGAGATAGGCAAGCTATTAGTCTACTACCTATAGTTTATATTATTATTTATATAGTTTTTAATAAGGTATAATATAATAAATAAAGCTAATAATATAAATAACCCCTTTTTATAAATAAAAAAGGTAATATTATAGGTAGTAATAGGTAAGGCTAGGGATAGTAAGGTATATAAAGATAAGGGATTATTAATATTAGTAATAGTACTAGGCCTTTTAAAAATGCTAATATAGGCAGGGATATATAATAATAGTATAGTAGATAGTAATAGTAAGGGCATTATAATAATTAGCTTTAATTAGAATAAGTATATTATATAAAGGCTAAAGTAAATAAGGCTACTAATCTAGGGCTAGTTAAGGAGGCTAATAGGGAAGATATTATAGATTAGTAACTAAAGGTATATTATAATTACTATATTAAGATAATATATAAGGAGAGGGATATTAAAGGTATTTAAGCATTTATCTAAGCATAGTACACCTAAGATATTAGCAGAAGGTAAGGAGGGTGCTAGGGCTAGGGCTAGGGCTAGAGCTAGGGAGATAGGGCTAGATAACTTAGATAATAATAAGCTAAATAAGATAAAGGCTAGTAAAGGGCTATATAAAAGGGAGGCGCTATAAAGGGAAAGGTTACTAATAGTAATGTAAAAGGGATTAAATAGTAGGTAAAGGTTAGCGTAGGACCTATAAATAGGGCACTTAAGGCTAATAGTAAAGGCAAACTATAGGCAAATAGTAGCGTTTAGTAGGATAGATATAATATAAAGCTAGTTCTTATAAGTAAGCTAAAGGTAATAGGTATTAATAGGTTTTAGGTTAGCTAATTTAGGGGTAATATATAAAATATTAATAGTAAAGGTAATAAGGTAAAAGGTATAGAAAGATATAGTAAAAAAGGTATAAATTAAGGTATAGCTAGAGCTAAATATAGTAAAAGAGCTAAAAAGGATAATAAAGAACCTAATAATAAACTTCTAAGGTAAGTAAAAGAGGGTAATATATAAGGTAATAAAGGCTAACTAGGACTTACTATATATAGCGCTAATAGGGAGTAGTAAGTTATTATTATTTATATTATTAGCATTTTATAAGCTAAAGATAATCTTAATTATAATTATATTATTAATTATATTATAAAAGGATATAATATAGCGCTATAAAGTAACTAGGATTAATATATATATATAAAAAGGGTTAAAGAAGATATACTAATAGGTAGTAATTATATTAGTAATAGTAAAGAAAGTAAAAATAAAAAGCTTTTAAAAATAAGTAAACTAGAATATAGTAGACTAGCTAGTATAATAGGTAATGCTAGATAAGTACTACTTAGTACTAAGGTACTTAAATAAGTTTTAGCTAAAGCTATAGAATATTAGGGAAATAATAGTAAGGTAAGGGCTATTATATATATTACTAATAGTAACCTTATTATTTAATTAAAAGAAAAGGCTATTATAAATATTAAAAGTAAAGGGTAAAAGGATAATAATAATCTAGTTAAAGATAATATATACTAATATCTATTACTTTACTATTATAAGTATTTTAAAAAGAGATAAGTAAAAGAAGAAGGTATATTAGGTAAGGGTAATATAGGTTTAAATACTATATTACTTAGTAGATAAGGGGCTAGTAATAGCTAAGGTAGTAATTAACTAGCTAGTAAGAGATTAGAAGTAATAGGCTTAGGTAGTAGGGGTAATAGTAAAGGAGGGTAGGGTAATATTAGTAAGGTATTTACTAAGTAGAGATATATAATAGCTAATAGGTTATAAGGGTAAGGATAAAGAGGATAATATAAGTAGCTATAATAATAATAATAATAATAAAGGAAATAATAATAATAATAAGGATACTAATAAAGGTAATAAGGATAATAATAATAATAATAATAATAATAATAATAATAATAATAATAAGAATAGTAATAATAAGAATAATAAAGATTATAATAATACTAATAATAATAAAAGGGATATAAGGCTAAAGCTAAAGCTAGTAATTATATATATAAAAAGAGTATAAATAAAAGTAGGGCTAGCTTATATAATAGGCTATAATTTTTATTATAGTAAGGTAATAGGGGGTAATAAAGGCTATAAAAAGATACTAGCCTAATAGCTTAAATAAAGGGAGGTAATTATAATAATAAATACGCTTAGGCTAAAGGTAGATATACTATTAATTTAGGTAGTATTTTATATTAGTGCCTTTTAATTAATACTTAACTTTATATAGAAGAGTAGGTAAGAGGGCTATAATAAAAGGCTAGCCTAGTCCTTCTTACTTAATAGGATAATAGGCTATAGGCCTAAGGTAAAGGGAGAGATAAGGGCTTTTCTAAGTATAATATACTATTACTAAATAGCGCTAAACTAAGTGCTAAATAATAATAGATTATAGCTAGGGTATAAGCTATTAAAGGCGCTATATAATACTTATATATAGGTATAGGAGAGAATAAGGGTAAAGTAGAAGAATATTTAGGTAATAAAGGATATAATAAACCTCTTAATAGAGCCTTTAAGGTTAGATTTATTAAGGGAGATATTAGGTATAGGGCTAAAAAGGTAAAGTATAGAATTTAAAAGAATATTAGGTATTATACTTAAGTGTTTTAGGGATATAATATCTAATAAATAGCTAAGGCTAGATTAAAAGAGGGTTAGACTAGATAACTAATAAGTAATAGGCCTAAAAGGTACTTCTTTAATATAGCTAAGCTAATATAGGGCTAGTAGGTAAGTAAAGATACTAAGAAGGATATTAAGCCTAATATAAAGAATAATATATATTTAGGAAGGTAGTAGTAAGAAAAGGGAAAGGCTAATATAGTTAAAGCTAGAACTTAGATACTATAAATAGCCTATAGTTTAGCTTATAAGTACTATTATTATTAACTAAGGTAAGGGAAAAGTAGAAAAGGGCTAACTTTAATAAGTAACTAAATAGATAAGAAAAGATAATATTAGTAATATTAATAAAAAGGGTAATATAGTAGTAGTAGGTAAGATTTAGTAATTAGCTAAGTTATAATAAAAGGGATAATAAAAGGAAAGGGAAAGGAAGGTAATAAAAAAGGTAAAGAGAAATAAAAAGCTTTATAGGTTAATAATAAAGTTTATAAGGCTATATTAGCCCTATATAGTAACTAAAGGTTTAGTAAATGTATATAGGTTAGAGAAGGTATGCCTAATCTAGGAAATAGATAAAGAGTTTAAGGAAATAAAGGTAAATAATATAGTATAGTTTTAGAAAATAAAGGGATTTAAGAGCTACTTAGGTTATTTTAATTATAATATATTAGGTATATAGTATAAGATAAATATAATAAAGGTAAAGTAGGATAATAGATAGAAGGTAATAGCTTATAAATACTTAAGCCTTTTTTAAAATAGCTTAGAGGTATTAGTATATTAGTATAAGAAGGACTTTAAAAAGGTAATATAAAAGATATTTAAGGTATAGTAATTAGATAGGGATAGGGTATAACTAATAGACCTAAAAGATAATAGTAAATAAAAGTAATTAAGGAAAAAGATTTAAGTAAAGAAGGTAAAGATATATAGGTTTTAGGTAATATAGTTAAAAATAATAAAAAAGTTAAAGCTAAGTAGTTATAAGTATAAGGCTTAGAAGAGATATTATAAAAAGTAAGGGGTAAAAGGGATAAGGTTTAGGGTATTATATTAAATCTTATAATTTAATAATAAAGGGATAAAGGGTAATTAATAAAGAGAGTTAGTAACTAACCTTCCTTTAATAATAAAAGATAATTAAATAAGAGAGTAAGGTAAAGTAAGGTAAAGGCTAAGGGTATAGGAGTTATAAAGAGATTAGAGATAAGATATAAAAAGGGTAGTAAGGGTAGTAAGGGCTATAGGTAAGCCTAGTTAGTAATAGCCTAAAAAGTAAAGGATTAGGGCTAGTTAAGGGACTTAGTAAGAGAAATATCTTACTAATAGTTATATTAGTAGAAGCTAATAGGTTATAAGTAAGGGAGGTATAGCTAGCTATAGAGAGCAGTAGTATAAATATATAAGGTAAGGAAATAGCTTAGTAAGGGAATGCTTTAAATAATAGCTCTAAAGGATAGGGGGTTTTTATAAATATAGTCTTATAGGTTTATAATATAAAGGCTAATATAAATAAAATTAGGTATTAGAAAGATAAAGAGGAAGCCTTAGCTAAGGAAATACTTAGTAAAGGTAAAAGGTTTAAGGTATAAAGGTAAGATATTAAAGAGCCTATTAAAGGTATAAAGGCTAAGTTTATTAGTAATAATAATAGTAATAATAATTAATAAGTACTTAAGGCTATTTAGTATTATAGCCTAAGTAAGGGCTATATAGGAGGGAATAAGAAAAGTTTAGGTAAGGGTAAGGAGATAGTTAAAGGAGATATATAAAGGTAGTAGTAAAAAGCTATTAATATAAATAAGGATAAGAGGGGCTATAAAGGCTTAGTTTAAAAGATTAAAGAGGTTTATATTAGTAAGGGTGTAAATATATTAGAGGATTAGTATAAGGCTAAGCTAGCTATATTTCTATATAAACCTTTAGAGAAGAATAAAGGAGATAAAGAGAGAGAATTTATAAAGAAGGCTAAGGTTAGTAAGAAACTATTATTAGGTAAGGGTAGTGTAATAGGCGCGCTTAAGGTAGCTATTTTAAAGAGTATTAAAGATATAAAGATAAAAGAGGCTAAGGTTATAAATAATAATAACCTAGTAAGTATTAAAGTTTATAAAGAAAATAATAATATACTTACCCTTAAGCTAGATATAAAAGGCTATAATAATAGAGTAGCTAAGAAACTAAATAGTCTTAATAAACTAGGCGTTAGTAGGGAAGTAAGGATTCTTTAGGGAGCTAAGGCTATAATTATTATTATAAATATAGCTATTAATAATATTAATCTTAATAAAGGCCTTAGTAAGGGAGTAGATAATATGCTCTAGGCCTTAGGTAATAGTTTAAAGAAGTGTCAGAGACTAGGTAAGAAGGAGAGTGACAGGGTACAATGTAAGGTTAAAGGTAGTTCATAAAGAGGTCGCAGTAGGTATTACTAAGAGATATTATAGCAGAGACTAGGTAAGTTAAAGGTAAGGGTATATATAATAAAATATTAATCTCTAGCCTTCTTCTAAATTCCTAAGGAACTATCTTTATATATAGTTTACTATTCCCTTATAGGCTATTTAACGTTAGTTTAATATTAAACTATTAGGCCTATACTTCTAATACTTAGTTACCTAATAAAATGCCCCTTTATTAATAACCTTATTCTTAAGATTAGTACTTAAATAGATAGCTAATATTACTAACTAATCCCCTAGTATAGTCCTAGTAACCTTATATTATAGTTAGTATTATTTTAATTTTATATTATAGTTTCTTTATTCTCCTTTTAATATAACTAAATACCTTTACTTCCCTTTTACTTAGGCTATACTTATATTATTAAGCCTAAGCTACTCCCTTTACTTAAAAAACACCTATTTCTTTATCTCTTATTTTCTTTATTTTCCTTTCTTCTTTATTATCTTTATTATTTTACTAGCCTATAATAATAGCTTTATTACTCTTTTTATAAGTTCCCTTTTTCTTTACTTAGTATTTATAGCTTTTATTAATTCCCTTAGGTTATTTCTAATCCTTTTCCTAGCTTACTTATTATTTCTTATAATACCCCTAAAAGCCTCTAAAAAAAAGAAGATTATAAAGGCAAGCTAGGCCACTACTACTATATATACTATTATAATAGCTATAGCTATAGCCACTAATAACACACCCCTTACGCCCCTTTAGGGACCTAATAGCATATCTCTTTATAGTCTATTATTAACTTCTAATACCTTTAATAAGTTTAATTTTTCTAGGC
>NQYQ01000097.1:0-21428 GCA_003055925.1 Escovopsis sp. Ae720
TCTAGTATACTAGGCTATTAGAAGCTTTTAGAGTTATCTTAACCTTATTCTTATTATTCTAGCTAATATAATTCTAAATCTATATCCTATTAAATTCTTTTAATATATCTACTTTATATTATACTAGGATACTCTTTTATAAAATATTAGGGTTACTTTATATTACTTTATTCTATTACTATAATCATTTTTACCCTTAGCTTAGCTTTATATTCCTTAGCCTATTTAATCCTAAGGTTATAACCCTATATAATTTAACTCTATAGATTTATATTCTTAATTATTTATTATTCCTTTACTAGCTCTAACCCTATAATAATAAAAAGGTCTATACCCTTTTTATAAGATTTACCCTTTTACTAATTTTAATATTTCTTTTTATTTTTCTTTTTTTCTCTTTTACTAATTTAAATATCTATAATCTTTTTATTAGCTTTACCCTTTTACTAATTTTAATATTAATTACTTTTTTTCTTTTTTACTAATTTAAATATCTATATCCCTTTTACTAGCTTTATCCCTTTACTAATTTTAATATTAATTTATCTTTTTTAGGTTATTAATTTAAATATCTATACCCCTTTTACTAGCTTTACCCCTTTATTAATTTTAATATTAATTTATCTTTTTTAAGTTATTAATTTAAGTATTTATACCTCTTTTACTAACTATATCCCTTTCTATTTTTTATATACTCCCTTTAATTACTCTCTTTAATTAGTAACTTTCCTAGATTACTATAAAGTCTTCCCTCCCTTCTTTATACCTACCTTCCTTTCTTTTCTCTCTTCTCTTCTTTTAGGTTTAACTCTTCTCTTCTTTTATTAATCTTTCTTTACTCCCTTTTCTTTCTCTCTTACTCTTTTATATCTACCTTATTAGGCCTTCCTTTTTATACCCTTTTATTTAGTTAATACTCTTTCCTTTATCTAGCTAGCCTTAGTTACTTACCTAAATATTACCTCTTTTTCTTTACTATTTACTATATTTACCTCTTTTTTTACTATTACTATAAAGGCTAAGCCCTTCCCCCTTTTTATACCTTTTTTATACCCTTTCTCTAATAATATCCTTTTTTTAATCCTTAACTATACCTTAATTAGTCCTAACCTAATTATTAATCTAGGTAAAATAATATAATAGAATATAAATAAATATAAAGTAAATAGTATTCTTACTATAACCTTTCCTAAGTTCTAATATAATCCTATAATTAATATCTAACTACTCTAAACCTACTAATTTATTTCCTAGGTTAGTTCTTTAATCTTCTAGCACTATAATAAATTTATCTTTATCTTTATAAAGAGTATCTCTCTTTTCTCTTACTTACCTTTATAATAGATCTCCTAAGTCTAAAACGTTTATATATAGCACTATTACTTAAGTTACCTTTACTTATTTAAAACCCTTTCTTAAATCTAGCTCCTAATTACTATTATTAAAGCTAATAACTACTATTAAAATACTTTACTCTTTTACTAATACTAATTAAACTTAATCTATTAAAACCGCTAACCCTTTATATCTTAATTACCTTAACTTTTATTTAAGTTCTTATATCTCCTATTTAGGCAGTTTAATAGGATTATTATATCTAATATACCTAATAATTCCTACCCCTTTCTAGACTCTTTTTGCCTCTTTCTTTAGTAAAGATATCTTCTTAGCATTACCCTTTATATTTTTTTACTAGCTAAACTTACCTATTACTAATACTTTACTTTTCTTATTAAGGTAAAGGATAATCTTTACTTTAATACTAATACCTTTTTTATTAATAATATTAGTAAGATTTAAGGTAATAATAATAAGAATAGCTTAAAGTAAACCCTATAAAAATAAATTCCTTATAACCCTTTATATATCTTTCTAAATAATATTCTATTAAATATAAAAAGGTAGCATTAGCCTTAGCAAGTATAATATAGCTAGATTAGCTAACTAGTAGGAGCAAAACACTGCCTAGGGGTCTATACCCTATAAAGGTAAGGAGGCCCTTAGGGTTTTAGGGTTACCCTTTACTCTTTTTATTTTTCTATATTTTACTTCCTTTATAAATAACCCTAAAGGCCTTATAATTACCCTATAGTATCTTAGAGATAAAATATAGCTATTTTCCCTTTAACTTTTCTCTTAACCCTATTTTAACCCTTATTACCTTATATTAGCCCTAGGCTAGGCCAAAAGGCTATAATCTTTTATATTAGCTTATTACTAAAACATTACCCCTTTCTTAATATATATATATATATATATATATATTATTTATATCTTTACCTTATATTTACCTTATATAAACCTTTACTATCTATAATATTACTTTTATATTAAAAGAACACTCTTCTATCTTATAGTAGTATACTAGGAATATTATAATATCTTCCTTTTATATCTTATATAAGCTTAATTCGCTATAGGATCTCTTAAAAAGGCTAACTTCTCTAGCCTATAGTTATTAATAATAATTAGCGTAACTACTATATTTCTACTATAAAAATCTTATAATAGAGCAGATAAGGACTTATTCTTACCCTCTTATACCCTTTAGTTATAAAGTTATACTTTTATAATAGTATTTATTTATAATATCTTTATAACTTTATATTATCTTTACTTCTTAAGCCTATAGCTATTATAATAGTAAGGGACCTATAAAGAACCTATAAGTTAACTTATATAATAATAACCTAGTTATTAGTATCTATTTAATTAAAAGTCTATAAGCTAGCTATAAGGTTATAGTAAGAGAAATAGTAGAAGGCCTAGATACCCTAGAATATCTTCCTTTTTTCCTTTTCCTTTCCTTTTTTATATATAGTAGCAAAGCTAATAAGATATTATAGCTTATTAGATAACTATAAAAATACTTTAAAAAGGCTTTAAAATATAAAGCCCTAAAAAAAAGCCCTTAAGATAAGATAGTTAATTAAAATCAAGTATAAGCATTCTATAAAATAATTATTATACTTCTGCGAGAAACTTAAGGGCCTATTTTAGGCCTATACCTTATAAAGGAAGGAGGACCCTTAAGGCTATATAAAGGCTCTTTACTCCCTTTAGTTTCTTAGATTTTACCTCTTTTAAGGTCTTAGCTAGAGCCTTTATAGCTACCTTATAGAGCCTAATAGATAAAATATAGATATTTTTTAAAGGTAACTTTTTTTATCCTTATTTTTACCCTATTAGGCCTAGGCTAGGCTAAAAGGGTATAATCTTTTAGATTACCCTATTACTAAAAAGTTACCCCTTTCTTAATAGATTATAAGCCTATAGCCTAATACCTATAGCCTATATGCCTATCCCCCTTAGCTAACCTTTGCCTATAGCTTACCTATGGCTATATATATAACCCTATAGCCTACCTTTAGCTATATTAGCTATACTTAGCTAACCACAGTTTTTATAATGCCTTATAAGGCCAGACCACCTGCCTTTTCAGGCCACTAACGCTAGTAACTTCCTATAACTACTAAAAACAGCCATCTTATTATAAGGCCACCTACCCTAAGGGTCTTCCTATACGCCTTTACCACCTACCCTATAAAGGCCCCAGCCCTCTATAAGGCACACCCTCTGCCAAAAGCTATTACCCTATACACTACCCTAGCCATATCCGCCTTTTATATATTTATAGAAGCTAGAGAACTCTAGGGTAGCTAACTAAGGTTATAAGGTAACTACCCTTTATATAGCTACCCTATATCTATAGGGTATATAAGGGTTACTCTAGCTACCCTAGAATTATATAAAAATAGCCTAACCATCTTACAAAGCCATTATAGCGGTTATAGCCTCGCCTGGACACCTACTAGGTCTATAAGGGTAGGGATAACCTCTTACCTAGCATACTTAGGCGTAGGGATAAGCTCCTACCCTAGAGGCCCTCCTTAGCTTCTACATTTTTGCTAGTAACCCTAAAGCCTATCCTATAGTTATAGCCTCTCCTATTAAATAATAAACCCTTAGGTTAACTATATATAGGTAAGAATAAGCTCTTACCCTGTATAGCAGCATTATAGTCTATTTTATTACTTCTAGTAAGGGTTATAGTATACTTAGTCTATTATGCTATCTGCGCTATTATTAGAGGATACCCTATATTAGAAGCTGGGGGTTAGAGCGTAGGGATAGGGTTAATACCTTTTATAGGTAGTCTCCTTCTTATAAACTTGCCATAATATCTTAATAAAGCCTTACCCTTTACAGCTAAATAGAGTCCTAATTACTACCCTAAATACAAAGCAGTATCTACTGCCCTTAACCTTAGTATAAGTTAGTATATCCTCTAAGGTCTTCTCCTTACTATAGTTATATATATCCTAGCTCTTTTATCTAAAGCGTCTCTTTTTCTCTACAAACTCTCCTTTTTTAAATCTTATAGTAATAATATTAGCGGCCGTTAGCAAGTCTAATAGGTAACCTATAAGGCCGCCCTCTATAGCTACTTAGTTAGCTCTCCTATTTATATTAATACCTTTATCCTTAGATAACTATAAAATAGTAATATTATAAGGAAATAAGGTTATAGCTTCTCTAATTTTCTTTTAGAAAAACGCTCATAAGCCTAAAGGGCATAATATAAGGTTAGTATTTAAATCATTATTAGCCTATCTATCTAGCCTTATCTTACACTACCTAGAATATATAGACTACCTATACCCTATCCTTAACTATATTCTAATAGTACTATTATACTCTTAGTAATTACCTTATTTTTTTATCCTTTCTTTACCTCTAATCCCCTCTTCTAACCTTTACCTTACTTCTCTCTTTTCTATATACTTTCTATCTAAACTCCTTATACTAACTCTTATCTTATACTTTAAGACTAACCCCTTTTTCTTCTCCTTTTTAAATAACCTTTATATAATATTATCCTACTTACTAACTCTTAGCCTTTCTACCTAAAACTCTTATATCCTATTACCCTATACCCCTTTTCTTAGTCTATAGCTAGTTATATTATTACCTTAATTCCCTCCCCTCTCTCTTTATTAGTCCCTTCTCTTATACTCCTTATTTTATATATCTACCCTTTTTACCCTACTTCTCTCTATCCCCTAATTAAACTATATATTTCTAATCCTTATTTAAAATACTTTTACCTATTATAGTAACACTTTACCTTAGCTAATTAGATCTCCCCTACCTATAGTCCCTTCTTAGTCTTAAATATTACTACTCTACCTTACCTTACTCTTTACTAAGCTATCTTTAACCTCTTTTTTAAAATATTATTCTATATTTAAACTAGCTTTTATTATACCTTTATTACCCTCCTTAGACTATTATATCTTACTTTTCTTTTTTTCTTTATCTTTTTTAACTCTTTCCCTTTATATATTCTATACCTTTAACTCTCTTTTCCTTACCTATTTACTTACCTCTTTTTATTATCCCCCTTTATTTATAATAGCTACCTATCTTTTTATCCTTATAGCTAAGGCCTTATCTATCTTTTCCTCTCTTTCTATTAATAACTAAGGCTTTAAATACCTATAAATAACCCTCCTTAATATATTTACTTACTAGCCCTTCTTTATTAATACCCGCTAGTCTATACTATCTAACAAGGTTTAGTAAAACTTACTCCTTACTTCTATTAATACCTCTAGCCCTTATATCTATATACCTATATAGTCTTAAGCTTATATTACTACTTATATAGCCTTTCTTATAAACCTCGCTATCCCTAACCCCCTTTTAGCTAAGTAATATATACTTTATCTTTACCTTCTTACTAATAACCTCTTTTATATTTTTTATTATCTTAACCTTAGCTATATTCTCTTTAATAAACTTAACCTACTTTAGGCTAACAAACCCTCTAATACTATATATAATGCCTATATCCCCTAAGGCACTACTATAATTAATTATATACTTCTAAACCTTTAGCACTCCTTTACTATCTTTTATAATCTTTATAGTAAGTACCTTATTCTTACTATTATCTCTTACTAATCTAACCTTATTATCCTACTTATCTTTAGTATTATTAAGTCTACTCTATTTATTTTTAATATTTACCTTAAGCAGGGGCCCTATTAGCTTTACTAAATTACTATTACCTAGTACCTTCTCCTTACTAACCTTACCTAGCTCTTCCCCTTTTATACCTACTTAGTTAACTCTCTCTAGCCCCCCCTTACCTACTCTAGCTATTATAATGCTATTAGCCTTACCTTTATTTATATTACTTTTTATACCTTTACTAATAAAAAGCTTACTACCTTAATATACCTCCCCCCCCTTACCTTTACCCTTATCTAATTTAATAATACTACCCTTATTATCCCCTCTTTAGCTACCCTTAACTTAGATAGCCTTTTAATTACCTCCTAGTCCTTTAATACCTATAAAACTAATATTAGCCTAAAGCGTATTATAACCCTTATCTATACTACTATTACTAATAAGCTTAATATCCTTACCTTTACTAGCCTTACCTACTATTTATATTAGCGCTAATACCTTTTCCCTAATAGTAGCATCTCTATCTTTATCTAGCCTTTCTACTTTACTTTTACTAATCCTTAAGGTCTTATTACCTTCTGCCTTATAAATAATAATAGCTAGGGCTAATATATTAACCTAAATACCCTCTTCCCTCTTATATTTACTATATAGGGCCCTCCCCTGCCTTATAAGACTATTATCTATAGCTAACTTATTTTTATACCTGCCTAGCCTCTAGCCTATACCCCTACTACTGCCTTTAATACTAGCTTTCCGCTTATCTTAGCCCCCTACTATACTAAGTAAACCTAAGCTACCCTCTAGGTCCCTAATTCCCTTACCTATAATATTATTTAATCTAATATACCTCTAATTAATAATAGCCCTTAGTATAATATTAGCTACTTTCTTTATTAATTAAACTAGGCCTTAGCTAACCCTTTAAATATACCCCTTACCTTAAGGACTAATACTTAGAACCTTATTATTATTAATAGTAATAATAATAATCCCTTTCCCTTAAGTAATACTCCTTAAAACCTAATTAATCTTAGCTAATACCCCCTTACTTATCCTCTTTTACTACTATTCTTACTCTTTCTTTTTAAATAGCTTTAATATATATTAACACTTAGTTTATTATCTTCTCTTTCCCTATACCTTATTATAACCTTATTCTACCTACCTTCCCTTATCCTTTTATTCCCTTTACCTAGCTCTCTTTTACCTTTAAGTAAGACTTACCTACCCTCTCCTTCTTATACCTATCTAACCCTCTTTCTTTACCCTTTCTTTTATCTTTATATATTATACCTCTTTCCCTCTACTATACCTTCCTCCCTAGCCCCTAAGGCCTTATTAACCTTACTAATAATAACCTTAACTACCTTAATATAGCTATTAAGGACTCCTATAGTTTTTAGCCTACTCTCCTTAATATCTACTAAAACTAGGTTAATACCCTTTTCCTAAATACTTACCCTATTACTATTACTAATACTATTAATTCCTAGCTACCTAACCTTTAGCTTATTAGCTATTTTCTTTACTAGCTTATCCCTTTCCCTACCTTAAATAATACCTAGGACTCCTATATATTAGCTATATATAATATCCTTATTTACCTTAGCGCTAGCGCTTATCCCTCTTTAGGCTAAGAGCTAAGGGCTAATAAAACCACCTTTTAGTATTTTCTTTAAACTATTACCTAAGGCCTAGAGTATATTATCTGCCCTTTTACTAAGGCCTTTATTAAAATTAATATTATTAATAGCTATATCTATAATAATAATTATAGCCCTAGCTCTTTAAAGGATCCTTACTTCCCTATTAGTACTTAGTTTATTAAGACTATCTAGTTCCTTAGCTGCCCTACTATTATAGCCTTTTATACCTAGCTTAAGGGTAAGTATATTATTACTTTCTTTATAAACTTTAACGCTTATTAGGTTATTATTATTTATAACCTTAGCCTCTCTTACCTCTATATCTTTAATACCCTTTAAAATAGCTGCCTTAAGTATACCTATTACACTACCCTTACTTAGTAATAGTTTCTTACTAATCTTAGCCTCCTTTATAAATTCTCTCTCTTTACCTCCCCTATTCTTCCCTAAAAGTTTATATAGAAGTATAGCTAGCTTAGCCTTATACTAATCCTCTAATATACCTATACCCTTACTAGCATAAACCTCCCTAACCTTTTAAACTAGGCCTCTATAGCCTCCTTTATCTTTATCTATATTAATAGCTCCTTACTACTGCCTTTATATATCTCTTTTAACTACCTCCTTACCTTTACCTAGACTCTTCTTATCCCTCCCTATATAGCCTCTACCTAGGCTATAATACTAGATAGCCTTAAGTACTTACTAACTATTATTACTACTATTATTACTAATAAACTTAGCCTTTATACTTTTAGTAGGCTCTTTAATACCCTGCCCTTATACCTTAAACCCTTTACCTTTATTAAGTATCTTCTTAGCTAAAGCTTTTTTCTTATCCTCCTAATGCCTAACCTTATTTATATTAGCCCCTATACTATAAACCTATAAAACTATATCTATAAAAACCCCCCGCCCTCTAGAGCTATTATCTAGGGCATCCCCCTACTAAGCTACCTCCCTACCCTATATATCTACGCCGCTACTCTCTATAGCTAGCTACGCCTCCCCTACCTATAACCTACCAGCTCCTACTAGCATAACTATTAGCAGAATATCTCTCTTACTAAGTCCCTTAACTAGCCCTAGTCCTTTACCTTCTAGGCTATTACTAACTAAGCTCGCCTATAACCCCTATAGCCCCCGCTGCCCCTACTACCCCCCCCACATCTTATCTCTAATCCCTTTATAACTCTTACACCCTTAGCCTTTACCTTACTTTACCTTACTCTCTTATCTAACTATCTCTTATTACTAAAAGAGGGTTAGCTACTAACTCTCTTTATTAATTACCCTTTATTCCTTTATTATTAAATTATAAGATTTAATATAATACTCTAAACCTTATTCCCTTTACCCTTTACTTTCTATAATACCTCTCCTAAGCCTTATACCTATAACTACCTAGCTCTAACTTCTTTATTATCTCTAGCTATATTACCTAAAACCTATATATCTTTACCTTCTTTACCTAAATCTTTTTCCTTAGCTACTTTTACTTACTATTATCCTTTAGATCTATTAGTTATACCCTACCCTTATCTAATTACTATACCTTTAATATCTCTTATATTACCTCTCTAAAGTCCTTTTTATATTAATATACTAATACCCTTAAACTATCTTAGAAAAGGCTTAGGTACTTATAAGCTATTACCTTTTACCTATTATCCCGCTTTACCCTTATTATATTTACCTTATACTATATACCTAGCGCGCTATAATTAAAGTAACCTAAGTAGCTCTTAAACCCCCCTACTCTTTAGAATTACACTATACTATCTGCCTTTATTTCCTTAAACTCTTTATCTATCTTCTAAATTAGGCATACCTTCTTTAACCTATATATATTTATTAGACCCTTAGTTATTATATAGGGCTAGTATAGCCCTATAAACTCTATTATTAACCTATAAAGCTTCTTACTTCTCTTTACCTCCTCTATTACCTCCTTCTCCCTTTCCCTTTACTATCCCTTTTATTATAACTTAGCTAACTATTAAATCTTACCTATTACTATTATATTACTTTCTTTATTAATATTACTAATACTATCTTTCCTTATTTATTTAGTTACTTATTAAAGTTAGCCCTTTTTTACTTTTCCCTTGCCTTAGCTAGTAATAATAGTACCTATAAGCTAAACTATAGGCTATTTATAGTATTTAAGTCTTAGCTTTAACTATATTAGCCTTTCCTTCTTTTTACTATTACTCTCTTAGATATATATTATCCTTTATATTAGGCTTAATATCCTCTTTAATATCTTTACCTACTTACTAGCCCTACGCTAGCTTAGCCTTATTAGAGAAGTACCTCTTAGGCCTACTGCTTATTAGTTATCTAGTTTAACCCTCTTTTAATCTAGCCTTAGCTACTTATTAAATACTATATCTTTAAAATGCTTAAATATAATGCCTAATATCCTTTTAAATTCTATACTCTACCCTTTTAGCCCTATACCTAGCATCTTCTTTAGTAAATCTAACCTTAGGGGCTCTATTAGGAGGTCTATTATATCCTTTACTACCTAAATATTCTCTTACTCTACCCTTATCCTTTCTTATACTTATATATAAGTGTTATATAGTGCCTCTAATAGCTTACACTTTAGCTATAACCTATTATTATCTAGCACTTAGTCTAGTGCTATTTAGCGGTAGTATATTATACTTAGGAAAGCCTTTATCTCCTCTCTTACCCTAGGCCTATAGCCTGTTACTTTATTAAGTGAGAAGGACTAGGCTAGCCTTCTATTATAGCCCTTTTGCCTGCTTTCTTATATAAAGTTAAGTATTAATTAGAGGGCGCTAATATAAAATACTACCTAGATTAATAGTATATCTACCCTTAGTCTAAGTGCATTTATTATTATAATTACCCCCTTTTATTTAAGCTATTAGGCTAGTATTTCCTTATAGCCTTTATTACTCTTTATTACTTTACTATAATAAAAGTTATAGCCTATTATATAGGCTAGCCTTACCTTTATCTATACCCTCTTTATATATATAATTGCTAGCTTTAGCTTTAGCCTTATATCCCTTTTATTATTATTAGTATTATTATGATCCTTACTGTCCCTATTATTATTATTACTATTTTTATTATTATTATTATTATTATTATTATTATTTTTATTACCCTTATTAGCATTTTTATTACTATTATTATCCCCCTTATTACTATTATTATTATTATAGCCGCCTATATTGCCCTCCTTATCCTTACCCTTATAACCTATTAGCTACTATATATCTCTACTTAGTAAACGCCTTACTAATATTACCCTACCCTTTTCTATTATTACCCCCGTTACCTAAGCCTACTACTCCTAATCCCTTACTAGCTAGTTAATTACTGCCCTAGCTACTATTAGCCCTTTATCTACTAAGTAATATAGCATTTAGACCTATACTACCCTTACCTAATATACCTTCTTCTTTTACTTATCCCTTTTTAAAATACTTATAATAGTAAAGTAATAAATATTAGTATATATTATCCTTAACTAGATTATTATTATCCTTTTACCCTTTACCCTTAGTATTTATAATAGCCTTTCCTTTTAATTAGGTAGTAAGGTTACTATTAGTAATATATATAATAGCCCTTACCTTACTATTATTTCCCTAATATTCTATAGCTCTAGCTAGAACTTGTCTAAGTACCTTAGCACTAAGTAGTACTTATCTAGTACTACCTATTATATTAGCTAGTCTACTATATTCTAGTTTACCTACCCTTAGAAGCTTTTTATCCTTACCTTCTCTACTATTACTAATATAATTACTACCTATTAATATATCTCTTTTAACCCTTTTTATATATATATATTAATCCTAGCTGCCTTATAGTGCTATATTATATTCTTTTATAATATAATTAGTAATATAATTATAATTAAGATTATCCTTAGCTTATAGAATGCTAATAATATAAATAATAATAACTTACTGCTCTTTATTAGCGCTATATATAGTAGGTCCTAATTAGCCTTTATTACCTTATATATTACCCTCTTTTACTTACTTTAGAAGTTTACTATTAAATCTCTTATTATCCTTCTTAGCTCTTTTACTATATTTAGCTCTAACTATACCTTAATCTATGCCTTCTCTACCATATTCTTCTATACCTTTTACCTTACTACCCTTACTATTAGCATTTTATATATTACCCCTAGGTTAGCTAACCTAAAACCTATTAGCGCTTATTACCTTTAGCTTACCTATAAAAACTAGCCTTATATTATATCTATCTTACTAAACGCTACTATCTGCCTATAGTTTACCTTTACCGCTAGCCTTAAGTGCCTTACCTATAGGTCTTATGCTAACCCTTACCTACTATTTAACCCCTCCTACGCTACTATTAGTAGCCTCTCTCTCTATAGCGCCTCTCTCCTATATAGCCCTTTACTAGCCTTTATCTTATTTAGCTTATTATTATTTAGGTTATCTAGCCCTATCTCCCTAGCCCTAGCCCTAGCCCTAGCCCTAGCACCCTTCTTACCCTTTACTAATACCTTAGGCATACTATACTTAAATAGATACTTAAATACCCTTAATATCCCTCTCCTTATATATTACCTTAATATAGTAATTATAATATACCTCTAATTACTAATCTATAATATCTTCTCTATTAGCCTCCTTAACTAGCCCTAGATTAGTAGCTTTATTTACTTTAGCCCTTATATAATATACTTATTCTAGTTAAGGCTAACTACTATAATGCCCCTACTATTACTATCTACTATACTATTATTATATATCCTTACTTATATTAGTATTCTTAAAAGGCCTAATATTATTACTAGCATTAATAACCCCTTATCCTTATATGCCCTACTACCTCTAACCTTACCTATTACTACCTATAATATTACTTTTTTTATTTATAAAAAGAGATTATTTATATTATTAGCCCTATCTATTATATTATACCTTACTAAGAACTATATAAATAATAGTATAAGCTATAGATAGTAGACTAATAGCTTGCTTATCTCCCTTAGTATAAAGCGCTATATTACCTTAAGCTAGCCTATTATATATATTAATTTATAATAATATATAACTAAGTAAATATACTTATCTAGGATTAATATATTCTATATACCCCCGCTCTATATATTTATATACTAGATCCTTAGGCTTTTTAGTACTTATAGTAGTATTATTACTATATAAACTAGGACCTAAAGCTAGCTTATAAACTCTCTAACCTTTTTATAGAACCTTCTTACTTTTTACTTACTAAGCTAGCTTATATCCCCCTTTTACTAGTCTAATTACCTAATAAACTACTTTACTATCCTTTTACTTAACCTCTTAATTTACTATATAATAAAAAAGTTATCTCTTTTAGTTTATTAGGCATTACTTTTATCCCTAAAGAAGCTATAGCCTTAGCTCCTATCCTTACTATTATCTTAGATCTAGTGCTAAGGGATTATTAGTAGGTTATTTATTACTAGGCTTTTATCCCTAAGTAGGACTAGGTAGTAAAGCTTCTCCCTTAACTTTATTAGTATCTTATATAAAAATAGGCTAACCTCCTTAACTAAAAGCCTAATATTATTTTAAATTATTACCTTACTATTCTACTTTATCTACTTAATCTTTATTATAGTATTCTTATAGATTATAAATATATATATATATAACTAAATTATAAAGTTAATTAGGTATATCTTTAAGCTATAGCCTAAGCCCTTTATTACCTTAACTACTTATAGTATTAGGCCCTTAATAGTATTATAAAGTAAAGACTCCCTTAGCCCTTACTACCTATCTACCCTACTCTCCGCTAGCCTTATATCCTATATTAGCGTCTATTAGTATTTTAGCTACCTATAAGGCCCTATCTAGCCTTAGGGTAGTATGCCTACTATTTACCTTTTCCTTATCCCTTACCCTACTGCCCTTAGCTGCTATATTATATATCCTAAGTAAGGTATATATTACTAGTACTAGCTAGGCTATTTAAAGAAAGGCAGTGTAAATAGGTATAAACTCTCTTACCCTAATCTAATTATTATCCTACTTTAGCACTATATAGGTAATATTACTAATAAGTATACTACTATAGTTTAAGTTATAGATAATATACCTTAGCGTTATTAGTACTATATTAATTACCTTTTATACTAGGCCTAGCCTTATATATTAGCTAGCCCTCTCCTTAGGCCTAAAGATAGCCTAAACCTAGTCCTACTCCTCTACTAATAGCCTATACCCTAGCCATTCCCTTGCTAGTAGACCCTTAGTATAGGTAATATAGTAGATTAGCTAGTAAAAAACACTTATATACCTTTTAAAGGTCTTACCCTTTACTCTTAGCCTTTAGATTATCTTAAGCTTATTTAGATCTAAGTATAATAACTTAGCGCAGAGCTTTATAAAGATTACCTATAAAAGGCTCTCCTTATCTATTAGTAACTAGTAATGCCTTACTACCCCTATAAAAACCTTAAATATTATTACTAGCTATTACTTACTTATATCTAGGCTAGCTATATCTAGCTTTACTAGCCACCCCCTAACCCTATATAGCTTAAAGCTATAAAGGTATATTACCTAATATATCTAATATAGGAAGGGGTTTAGTATATACTTAAGATCCTTGCTATAAACCTTCTACTACTTTACCTACTTCTTATAAGCCCTTTCTCCCCTCTTTACTAACCTTATTAGCTTACTATTCCTAAGGCCTATAGCTATAGCTAAGCCTATAACTAGTATTACCTTAAACTAACCTTTACTAATATAAGTACTAAAGAGCTTATAGTAAAAGATACTAACCTACTATAGTTTATCTTTCTTAAGGTTCTCTAACCTCTAACTCTTTAAGTATATATTACTACTATACTTAAATAAGCTAATCTAATTATAGCTCTTTTATATATAATCCTTTATTATTTTTACTATTATTAAAATATAGTAATATTACTTATATATAAACCTATTATTCTTTAGTGCCTTAAGTATAGTAATTAGTAGGTTAGTTATTAGTAGGAACTAGATTATATTTAAATCCACTTTGCTTATATAGATGCCTATAATTAACTTAATAGTTACTATAATAGCCTTAGCCTCTACTAGGCTATAGTTATAGCTTACCTTCTTACTATTAAGGTAAGCCTAGGCCTCACTACCTAATACCATATACTTACACTGCTAGCAGATAATTACCCCTATCCCCTTATAGATAGTAAACGGACCTATTTCTAGGGCCTTATTACTAGTAATTCTTTTTATTATTATAAATATTGCTTTCTTTTCTTGCTAATTATAGGCTAAGGTTACCTTAGCTATAATATCTTTTTATTCTCTATAATCTTATCTTTTAATCTTAGTATTAGCTTTAGACCTATTACTCTTTTATTCCCTTAAAAGACTATCCCTTTATAGGTTATAGAATCGCTCTTACCTACCTTATTACTTCTTTTTATACCCTATTAACTAGTAGGTTAATATTAGTTATAGGTAATAGGTCTCTTATATATAGATATACTATTAGGTAAGTAGGCTTTTTATATATCTATTTAATATATCTCCCTATTATAAAAAAAACCTTTATTTACTACCCTTTATCTTCTCTTCTATACCCTTATACCCTCCTAATATAACCTTAGATACTATTAGGGTAATCTTCCTACTCTTAACTACCTACTATTATATTATCTTATCTAGCTAGCTATCTTTTATTACCTCCCTCCCTATTATATCTATTAAAGATACGCTTATAGTTAGATTTTAAGGTTATATTAACTTTATATTTACCTCCTTCTTAGAACCTTTTACGCTAGATATATTAAATTACCTACCTATATATTTATAGTTATATAACCCCCTAAATACCTCTTACTTCTTAAGCGTTTAGTACTAATAGGTATACTATATCTAATAACTATAATACTAATATACCTAACTTAGCGTAGCCTTACCTACCCTTTTCTAAGGTAAATATTTAAACTTTCTTTTACTTTATCCTTCTTTCTAGGGATATATATAAAAAGGGCTAGGCTAGAGTTTATTAAAATATCCTTAAGCGTAAAGGCTACCTTTAGAGTACTAAGGAGCGGTTAGTTCTTAAGACCTTCTAATAGGTTAAGGTATAATATAACTAGATATTATAGGCTAGGCACTCTCTTTAGGTTATACCTATTACTATTAATAAAAGGTATAGATATACCTAGTAGGCTAAGGACTTCCTTATTACCCTAAAGGTAGATTTACTTACTAATAATAATAGGCCTATATTACTATTACCTATTACCTATATAGTTATTACTTACTAGCTAATACCTTAAAGATGCTATATTACTCCCTTAGCTTTAGCCCTTAGGCGCCCTACTATTTCCCTACCTATTACTACCTACCTTATTATTAGAGAAGAAAAGCTAAGATAAAGGCTAGCTAATTAGCTACTATTACTGCCCTTAATAGAGAAAATTACTAGGCTTACTATCTAATTAAGGCTAAAGCTATATCTTATTTACCTCCCTTACTTATATATACCTAACTAAAAGACCTAGCTAATAGCTAGCTTATAATACTAAAACTTACTAATAGACTTGCCTATTAGCCTATAACTAAGGCCTAAATGCCTACCCTCTTTTCCTTTTACTATATTACTATTCTAATAATTAGTTTATAATAATAGGTCTAATATAAGCGCTATTCTTTAAAATAAACTATTTTATTATTTAGTGCTTAGTAATAAGATAGGCAGAGTATCCTTAGGTAAGGGGAATATAAAACCTAGAGTAGGAAATAGCTTTATACCTTTTTAAGGATTCCCTTTATTTTATAAATCTCTTTTCTAACCTATATTACTTTAATCTATTACCTTTTTTTTATAGCTCTCTTTCCCTTTTATAACTATAAATCCCTTTACTTTATATATATAAAGAATATATTATAATCTATCCTTTTTTATTCTCTTTTCCCTAACCCTTTCTATCTTTATATATACTCTCTACTATACCCTTAACTAACCTATTTATTAGGCCTAATAGAGTTAATATACTTAGGTAATATTATATCTTACTTAAGAGTATATCCTTTTTACCTTACCCTACCCCCTTACTTTTTCCTTATTTACTTATAAAGCCTTATAAGTATTAATATAAAGGATAATATTATTATAAATATTATTTTATAAAGGCTATTATTACTTATCTTAGCCTAGCTTTTTTAATAGACTAATGCTAATCCTATCCCTTAGTAGGTCTATCTTTATCCCTCCCTCTCTTACCTATTAGCTATAACTAACCTATACCTATAGGCACCTTAGACTAACCCCTTACCTTTAACCTTAGTTAAGGTACCTAATACTTAGCACTACCTTAAGTATCCCTTTAATAACTTAACTAATATATATTAACCTATTAGACCTATAAATATAAAGCTTTCTTTTCTTAATATAGACTAAGAAAGTAAGAAAGAGAAGGAAAAGGATAAAAAGGAAAAGGAAAAAAAGAAAAAGAAAAATAAGAAAAAAAAGGAAAAGAAAGAAAAGGAAAAAGAGAGAGAAAAGAAGGGTAAGAAGGGTAAGAAAGGTAAAAAAGGTAAGAAGGGTAAGGAAGATAAGGAAGGTAAAAAAGGTAAGGAGGGTAAGAAAGATAAAAAAGGTAAGAAAGAGAAGAAAGAGAAGGATAATATTATTAAGAAAAATAAGGAGAATTATTAAAAGGTAAAAAGTAATAAAGGTAAGAAGGAGAAGAAGGCTAAGTATACTAAGTAGGAGAAGAAAAAGTATAGTAATCTCCTTACCCTAACTAATAATAAACTAGCCTATCTAGCCTATACTATTACTACCTTTAATGCCTAGCCTATTTATATATACTAGCTAGAGGCTTTAGCTTTTCCTTTAATATAGGATACTAATTCTAAGGTAATTAAAAGCACTATATAAAAGACTACCCCTAAACTCCCTTCTCTTGCTTATAGTCCCCTAGGCCTGCTAGCTTACTATAGCTATGCGGCTAAATTAGCCGCTACCTAGGTCACTAAGGATAAAAACTGCGATCTAGCTAACCTTAACTAGGACTATTTTACTAATGCTTAGCCTAAGTAAATAACTAGGCTATAGTTATAACTATACCTAAATAATAATACTTATAAAAGACCTTTATAGCTACCTTACTAGGCTAAGCGCTATATTAACTATACTACTACCCTTACCCTCTCTTATACTACTACTTTATAGGATAGTATAATTAACTCTGCCCTTTTAAATAAAGCTATTATTATAACTACTAAGAAAGTATAGAATAAGTATAAGAAATAATATATAGATTAAGATGCCTATAACTCTATAATACCTGCTACCCCTTATAGCACTTATTACCTACCTTATATACTAGGCACTAACTTACCTTTAGATATTACTAGGCCTATCTTACCCTTTTAGGACCTTTAATCTTCCCTCTCTATACTAAACTATTTTTCTTTATTAACTCTTCTTTTATCTTATTACCTCTCTTTATTTTAAAGATTAAATAGATATATAAATAGCTATTCTTAGATCTAAATAAACCTTACTATATATTTCTTTTTTATTTACTTTCTTACTTATTTCTCCTTTAGTAAATCCTAAACCTTTTTTACTATTAGTTTCCTTAGGTTCTTATTAGTAAACTTAATTAATACCTTTATAGCCCCCTTACTAATATTTAAGTTTTTAAATAGCTTTTATATTTACTTTTCCTTTTTTAAATACCTCTTTTATTAAACTAGATATTATATTATAGTCTCCTTACTTACCTTTAAGTCTAGAATAAACTTAATAAAAAACTCCCTTTTCTCTTTTACCTTTACTATCTCTTTAGGTTTAGTAAGGTAGCTAGTTACTTTCTTATTTTTTTAAAACCTTATTAGATTTTATATAATTACTTTTACTACTTATAATAGATTAGCCTCCTTACTTACCTTTTCTTTTTAGCTAGTACCTATTATTAGATTACCCTTTTTTAGCTATATTATTAGATACTTTAGAAGGAATTAGAACTATAAAGGCCTAAATACTATTAGCACTACCTACCCTTTACCTATTTAGCAGGCCCTTTAATAATCTATATATCTAAGTATAGCTTATTACTATCTCTCTTATATACTTTATATTTTATAACCTTTAGGCTAATTACTTTATAGCCTAATAGATCCTTAGTTTCTTTAGCGCTAAGTTATATTATATACTTTATATAGGTATAAGATAGCTTTTTCTTTATTACTTATACCCTATATACCTCCTCCCTTTCCTCTAATCTTTACCCTTTTTAACTAAAGATTATCTACTTTATTATCTTATTATTTATCTCTTCTTTAATATATACTAGCCTTTTTATACTTTATTAGCTAATAATCTCCCTATTAGCTTAGTCTTATACCTATTCCCTATTATCTTTTTTATTAAATAATTCCCCTTTCTCTTTTATTATACCTTTCTTTTTTATTATTATCTTATTCTTTATTATATTAGCTATTACTTAGCTAATAATTTATAATACTTTATATATAATAATAGTATATAATTAGTCTTTATTCTTTTCTACCTCTTTTATCCTTTTTTACTCTTTTCTCTTTTATCTCTATTATTTTTTATTAGCTATTAAAGCCCTTTTTACTCTTTTACTTTATTTTATCTCTCTTTCTTATTACTTACCCTCTTTTAAGGTTATTACTTTTATTCCCTAACTTAATATTTTTTTCCTTCCTTTCTTTATTACCTTCTTCTTTCTTTAGCTATCTCTCTTAACCTTTTTTATTACTTTTAAGTATAAAAGAATCTTCTTTCCTACCTTTCTAATTATAATCTTCCTAGATTTATTTATCTTCCCCTTTATATTAATATTCTAGCCTTTTAAAAAATAAAAAGAAAGTAAAGGTTTTATTTACCTTAGATTAGTAGCCTATTATATCTTAATTTAAACTAGATTCCTTTTAAATTAATAGGTTATAAAAAAGTAATATTATATAATCTTATTCTAATAAGTAAAAGACCTTTTTTATATATATTTTTTAGGTTTATATATCCCTTTTATTATCTTACTAATAATACTTTTCCTAGATCTTCTAAGACTATTCTAACCTTTTTATTAACTTATTAGTATATTAAGGTTATTATTTTTAAGGTTCTTAATAGAGTATATAAGGTTATTAATTTACTTTAAAATAAATAAATAGTATAGTTTCTTTTAAATAAATAAATTTTAAGGTTAATATTAGATTAATAAATACTATATAATATATAAATCTTAAATTAAACTAAATAGTATTATTTTATTAGAATCTTTAGAGTTAATTATTATATTTTTAAATATTTAGATTTTAAAAGATTTAATATATACTTAGTTTAGTATTTTTAATAAAGCCTATATTTTATATTTAAAGTTAGATTATTTTTATAAACTTTATAAGGTTTTAAAAATATATTTTAAGAATTTTAAGATTTAAAGATAAAACTTTATAAGATCTTTACTTTTTAAGGGTAGGTTTTAGAGTTATACCCCTAGGGTTACTATAACCCTAACCCTTATTATACCCCTAAGGTTACTATAACCCTAACCCTTATTATAACCCTAGGGTTACCCTTAGGGTTAAGGGTTAAACTACTATAAGGTAATAGGGTTAGGGTTTAAAACCTTAATATATTTTATTATATATAAGGTTTAGGAAAGTTAATAAAAGGGTTTTTAGTTAATAGTAATATTATAAACTACTCTTTAGAGTAACCTTTTAGGGTTATTTAGATTAATAGTAAATAAATATACTATTATATAATAGCTATTAGATATTAGCCTTAATAAATATATAACCGCTATATAATATAAGCTATTAATTAAAAGGTAAGTTATTAGTAGATTAGTAATACTTTATAGTAATAAAGTAAATATAATAATAATATTATATTAATCTTTAATTTTAATTTTATCTTTAAAGGTAGCCTTTTTTATAAAGCTTATTATCCTATTAACTTATTACTTTAGGGTTATCTTTTTACTAGCTTTTATATATACCCTAATACTATTATATAACTTTAAAATATATATTAAAATATTTAAAGATTAGTAATAAAATATAAATAATAAGGAGTATATATTATAATATATAAAAAGTCTATACCTTATAAAGGTATAGTATAAATATATTTATATATATATAAATAAGCTATAAGATTTAAGCTAGAAGAGATAATAGAGAATAAATCTATATAAGAGTATATATATATCTAATATAAAAGGTAAAAGGTATAAGCTATAAGATTTAAGCTATAAAATATAAAATATAAGATATTAAGCTATAAGATATAAGCTATAAGATATTAATATTATAATAAATATTAAAAAGCTATAATATTTAGATAGTAAGAGATAATAGATAATAAATATATATAAGAGTATATATATTAAATATATATATAAATATATATAATATAAATATAAGCTATAATATATAGGTATTATAGTATAGATTAAAAAGCTATAAGATATAAGTTATAAAATATTAAGCTATAATATATAAATATTATAATATATATTAAGAAGCTATAAAATATAAGCTATAAGATATTAAGCTATAATATATAGGTATTATAGTATATATTATAAAGCTATGAGGGTTAAGTGGTAAGATATTAAGCTATAATATATAGGTATTATAATATATATTAAGAAGCTATAAAATTTAGATAGTAAGAGATAATAAAGAATAAATATATATAAGAGTATATATATTTAATATTAATATATATATATATATATATATAATATAGATATAAGCTATAATA
>NQYQ01000098.1:0-12046 GCA_003055925.1 Escovopsis sp. Ae720
AGATCGTCAAACCAATCCGAGAACAGAATCCGCGTCGTCAGCAGCGGCGTGGAGCCCATATGCACCAGGCCCGGCCACTGGCCCTTGAGGGTCAGCACCGCCTCTACGCCCTCCGCTTTCGCGAGCTCTTGAGCAAAGTTCGTATTGTGTTTCCGCATCATCTCGATGTGCTTCCGCGCCAGCGCGAGCTCCTCCTCCGCCCGAGCCAGGCTCTTGCGGTACTCTTCCAGCTGCATGACCGGGTGGGGTTTCCCAGCGCCACAATGGCCCGACGCGTTGTGACCCTTGCTCACGGCTCCCTGCTGTGCGGCCAAGATTTTGATCAGATTTGGGTGCTTCGATTTGTCGAAGCTGCTCATCGCGTCGCTTGTGAGCGTCAACAGCTCGGAGCTCAGGTCCGCCTTCGAAGCGTCGCTCTCCGCCGCGGCCCCTCCATAGAACTCAAGGGCCGGCCGCACGCCAGATCCCAGGTTGAGCGGCTGATAGTTCAGAAGAGAGACATGGTCGATGCTCGTGTACTCGAAGGTGCCTGCCGAGACCTGAGCCTCGGGCTGAGCCATTGTCACGGGTTGGACTGCTAAGACCGCTTCGGAGGGACAAGCTAGATTCTGTACATTGATGCTTGTCAGCGTTTGTCTCTTGATTCTGTGCGTATTCGTATCTCACCAGGAACGGGTCGTGAGATCACACATCAATCCGCGAGCAAGAGAAGATGCAAAGGAGCACTTGGCACAACAACAAGGAAGCAGCCCCAATTCTTCGATTGCTTGTCTAGGTATCAGCGTCAGGTGGATCATAAATAGCAAGAGTTGGGAACCTTGACCCAGGAAAATAGGATCAAGCAAGAAAAGACTGGGGCCGCGAGGCAGATTTTCAGAGACCTGCTTCGTCGGCCGGCTGCTGCCTGAAGCAGTGCCTGACACCGAATGCCTGAAAGTGTTGATCTGTCCGCCTTGCCAGGTCGGCCGAGTGTGCCTCGCCCGATTCGCTGCATGATTGATTGACGGATGGATGCATCTGCCAAAATCAGCCCATCAATCCACGTTCAGAATTCCACCGACTTCAATCAGCCTCGAATACCCAAGA
Organism: Escovopsis sp. Ae720; assembly: GCA_003055925.1. NCBI lineage: Eukaryota > Fungi > Ascomycota > Sordariomycetes > Hypocreales > Hypocreaceae > Escovopsis > Escovopsis sp. Ae720. The sequence goes on from NQYQ01000098.1 coordinate 1,087, forward strand.
CATGTAGGGTATTCATCAGGGTTAGGGTCAAAGATTGATTGACTCCAGCCCCTGCCCCTGAACCCCTATCGTCCCGAGTCAACATGAACGTGCTCTTGTCTGCATGTTCGAAATACCTGGATCGAGTGTCTCGGCGACTTGGGCAGGTATTTTATGGCGATCGAGGACGACGACATTAAGGACAGCCCATCGATGCCCGCTATGAGTGGGTAGGGCGGAGAGAAGAGAAGGAAAAGTGATTATGACAACTTGAACCAAGGGAAACATTCGTACATCAACCAAGCATCGACAAACAATCGAAAGGGACCCCCTCCCCCCGTGTCCGTCCCAATCGCGATCCACCACAGCTGGCATGGCTTGCTCTCCTGCGCTTCATCATCCACCGCCAACGTCAACCCCTCTCGCACATTCATGGAACACTCCTCACAAACACCTCTGATGCCGAATCAAATTCCGTGTCGAACCGCACTCCGGCGCCCGAGGAGCCCCCCCCCAAGACGGAAGGCCATCAACGCTCTCCGCCACCGGTCGCCGGAACCTTTTTGACGGGGGGATCGTCGGCTGGGAGCTCCTTCAACACGCGGTACATTAACTCAGCCCAGGTGGGTTCATATCCCATTTGCTTCTTGATAATACTTCTGTGTTTCATGAGGTGATCCTCCAACATCATAACCTGGACATGAAAACGCTCTTTGTCCTTCCTATGACTGAAATGCGGTCGCCAGGGCTTCATTATACGGTGCAGGTGTTTCGGGCGCCTTGCGTCTCGGGTTGCCTCAAGCCCTGCCACTTTTGGTCGGAGATCCTCGAGTGCCTTGGCGAGCTTATCGTTCCTTGACGCGACCTCTTCTTCCAATTCGTGGATATATTCGGTCGTCAAGTGAAGCTTCTGCTGCAACTCCGAGAGCTCGGTCCGCAGCGCCTTCACCTGGGCCGACTCCGCCTGCGATGGCCCGCCAGCCCAGTGCCCCGTCTGAGCCGAGAGCGCATCCACCCTCCTCTCCAGATGCGACACGCGGTCCGCCTCCTGCACCTGCGCCGTCAACGCCTTCAACTGCTCCGCGATCCGCCCCAGCGCAGGCTCGCTGTCGGCCCTGTTCGAGATCATCGTCATCTGGCTCTCGAGCAGCGACATCGAAACCTCAATGGAATCACGGGCGCTGCTGCCAGAGACGGGAGCGGGCTGTGCCGTGTCTTCCGCGGGGTCTTGGTCGTGAACGCTGAGGCGTTGCCCGCCAGGTGGCACGCGGGATCTGGGTTGAGGCATCCTTGGGGGCGGCTTCTTCTGCGATGGAGCTTGAGCGGGATTTTCCATGATCTGTGATTGATTAGCTGGGATCATCGACCGCTCTGGGGAGGCATATGCCGAACCGACTCTGGACAGATCGCGACTCGTGGCACGCTGTGAAGAAGAGTGTGCGGGGAAGAAAGCGTGCAACACAGTTCGGGCTGACGCAGGTCTCGGATTAGGTTTCATGGAAGAACAGTGGGCGGCTCCGAGTGAGCCGGCATGATCCTCGGTCGAGCGGCGCTGACTTGCGGCGCTGACTTACGGTGGCACCTTACCGAGTCGTAGCTCAAGTGGCAAAAACCCCAAAATCAGAAAAACCCTAAAATCGCAAAATTATAAAATCGCAAAAATTATAAAATTATAAAAACTATAAAATTATAAAAATTTATTACTAGCTATTTTATTTTTTTATAATAGCTTATTCTTTTCCCTTTAGTAATTTCCTTTTATTATCCTTTTTTAAATCTACTTTTATAAAAACTTATACCTTTATTTTTATATTAGTAATAAATAAATAGCCTAATATATTAGTAATTTTAATAATTTATAAAAGAAAATTTAAGTCCTTAGGTATAATTATAACTTACTTACTATAAATAGTATAAAGTTATAAAGCTATAATAAATAAATATTTCTAACTTTATTATAAAAAGAAGTATATAAAGAATACCTTTAAACTAAAAAATAAGTATACTTTTATAAGCTTTTTATAAAGTACTAATAGTAAAGCTTTAAAAATAAATACTATTAAAAAATATTTCTATATAATAGGTTTTTATAATTTCTTTATAAAGCTATTAAAATAAAAGCTTTAAAATAAGTAACTAAAAAGATTATTAAAACTTTTTAATTTTATAAAGTATTTATATTTATAAGGTATTAGTATTTATAATAATTATTTATAATAATTAATTTTTAGACTTACTATTAGCCTTAAAATAATATTTTCTTTTTAAATAAGGAGTTAAAGGAGCTATTATACTTAGAAGTCTTTTTTTAAATATCTTCCCCTTTTTAAGCGCTTAAATACTTTACTTTTAAAAAAATATCTTAATATATACTATACTTAAGATAAAGATTAAAAATAAGGAGAAATAAAAAGATAAAATATAATATATTATAAGGTAATAGTTTTTTAAAACTATTAAAAAAATAAAAATAAAAAGATATAAAGATATAGAGAAATAAAGATATAAAGATATAAAGATATAGAGATATAAAGATATAAAGATAAAAAAAAAGATAAGTATTATAAAAAAAATATTAAAAGAAAAATAAGTATATATTTATTAAAAAAACCTTTTATTATATTTCTATTTTTTACTTACTTTAAATACTTTTATAATAATCCTTTATAATAATCCTTTATAATAATCCCTTATAATAATCCCTTATAATAATCCTTTATAATAATCTTTTATAATAATCCTTTATAATAATCCTTTATAATAATCTTTTATAATAATCCCTTATAATAATCCCTTATAATAATCTTTTATAATAATAATAAGATTATATTTAAGTATTAAATAGTATAAGGTTAGTTTATTTATTATAATTAGTATTACTCTTTTTTTAAGAAATATATAAAAGAGTTTACTTTTTATTACCTTTTATTAAAATCCTTTTTTTTTTCCCTTTTATATTTAACCTAATTTTTTATATTAATTATAAGGCCTATTAAAAATATTAAATTTTTAAAACCTTTTATTAGTATACTCTTTTATTAAGGTATACTATATAATAAAATCCTTTACTAAGTTAATAATTTACTTTTAAATTATAAATATAAATTTATTAGTAATTAAATATTAAAAAACTCTTTATTAAAATAAAGTTTATCTTATTAATAGTAAATTAATCTTAATTATTTATTTTTAATTATTACTACTTTATTTAAAGCTAGTAAGGAATTATAAAAAGATATTCTTTTTATTATAAATATCTCCCTTTTTAAAAAAGGCTAGTAATATATTTCCTTTATTACTTTAAAAAGGCTTTTATTATTTTAAGGTTTTTTTTAATTAGAAAGTAAAAACCTAGTAAATTTATAGCTTATTTATTATATTTAATTTTATTTTTATTATTTTAAATATAATAATTTTATAATCCTTTATAATCTTTAAAAGGAAGGCTATTTTATAATCTTTTAGCTAATTTATAAAATTTACTATTAAAATTAAATAAAGTATTATTTATATATAGTTAAAAAATAATAAAATACTTTATAAAGAGCTATAATATTCTTTTAAAATAATTTATAAAAGTTAAATATAATTTAATTATTTAAATAAGGTTATCTTTATAACTATATATAATATAAAGGCTATATTTTTATTACTTAAAATTAGCTTTATAATACTTATTACTAATTACTCTTAAAGAAAGTTATATTATATTATCTTAGAAATTTTAAGTATTAAGAAGAGTTCTAAGTCTTTAGGCTAAATTTTCTTTAGTCCCTTAATAAATATAAAAAGCTCTCTCTATTTAGTTTCTTTATATATAAATATATTAATATATACTTTTAATATATTATCTAGTTTTATATTAAAAGATTTTATTTAATTACTATTAGTATATTAAAGTAGTTCTTTATTATAATATATTAACTTTAAATATAATCTCTTTTTACTAAATTAGATAAAGGAATTAAGACTTTTTTATAAGTAGCTACCTAAGCTATTCTTATAAAATATAAGCTAATAACTATATTTTAAAATAATTATATATATATTTAAAGGGATTAGATTAGCTTTTACTATTTATTTAGTCCTTTAACTTATAATATTTATATTAAAAGCTAATAATAATAACTTTATTAAAGCACTATTAATAAATAGATTATAAGTTTTAAGATCTTTTATTTATTATATTATATAATTATTATATTATATTATTATATAATTTTATAATAATATATAGGATTATTATAAAATTATATAATAATATAATATAGATTTTTTTTTATAAGCTTACTTAAAGCGCTCTCTTTATTAAGGATAAGCTATTTAACTAGATTACTCTTTATATTATATATAGTAATTTACTTTAAAATAACTTTATAATATTTATTAGAATCTAGAATTCCTATAAGATCTATACTTAAAAGAATTATTAGTATATTTTATTTAAATAACTAATTAACCTTTATAATTCTTAAGATATATTAAATTAAAGTATTTAAATTTTTAAAGATAAAAGAGCCTTAAATTCTATTACTTTTTAAAATATACTTTAGCTATTATAAAATATTAATATTAAGGGATTCCTTATTTAAAAAACTATAGATTAGTACTCTTATAAGTTATAAAGTTTTAGATTTTAAGAGATAATAATTAAAAACTATTAGTAGCCTTATTTAAAGTTTTACCTTAAGCTTTAGGATTAAATTAAGAAATATTAGAATAGTTAATTACTATTATATTTTAAGCTTTTTTTAAAGCTTTATAATAAATAAGTAAAATATATAAGTTATTTTTTACTTTATAATTACCTATATATTAATAGTTATAATATTACTTTTTATAAACTAACTTAATATAAATAAACTAAAGTCTATTAAAAGATAGTTTATTAAAGGGTTTTTAAGATTATCTTTTTAGTTTTTAAGAAAAGGAGATTAATAGTAATACTTAATAAATTTTACTTATAATAATTACTTATAATAATTACTTATAATAATTACTTATAATAATTACTTATAATAATTATTTATAATAATTAATTTAATTTTATATTAAAAAAAATAAATAATCTTAAAATAAAGTATTATACTTTTAAGTATTAAAGGCTAGCCCTTTTAAACCTTAAGATATAATATTAGTTTAAACTACCTATCCCTTTTCTTTTATATTAAGCTTCTTTTTTTTAATATTTTTAATATCTTTCTTTTTTAAGCTTATAAGCTACTTAGCTATTACTTAGCTATTAGTATTTTTAATAAAGTTAAGATTAAATTCTTTATTTATAGTATATTTCTTTAAATTAAAGGGAGAGAAGGAAGATTTTTAGGTAGGCTTTAAGGTAAGGAAGTTTTAAATATTAGGTAGGTCTTTATTTAAGTCTACCTTTATTTTAGTTATTTTTTTTAGCTTATATAAAAATTTAAAAAGTATTAACTTTCCTTTTAACTTACTTATATATAAAGGTATACTAAATTTATTTAATAATTTAAACTTTTTAATAAGCCTTACTAGTATTTTAGTTAGTATAATCTTTAAAGGCTAATTTACTATTGTCAGGTGACCAAGTGTTAGAAGCATAGGCCTAGCGGTTTAATATTGAACTAATGTTAAATGGCCTATAAGGGAATAGCGAACTATATATAAGGATAGTTCTTTAGGAATTTAGGAGAAGGCTAGAGATTAATGTTTTATTATATATACCCTTACCTTTAACTTATCTAGTCTTTATTATAATATCTTTTAATAATACTTACTATAACCTTTTTATAAACTACCTTTAACCTTATATTATACTCTATTACTTTCCTTTTTACCTAATCTTTAATAGTTTAATCTCTTTTTATACTTTCCCTTTTTAAGGTAAGGTAAACTATTAGAAGGTAATATAAGTAATAAGAAGTTTATTTAAAGCAATTATAATCTTTTATAAAGATAACTTAAAGATACCTTAAATTTAGAATATAAGGGGTCTATAAAATAACTAAGATAATAACTCTTAGACCTAGGGGCGCTTTTAAGATTAGGTCCTAGAGATATAGATCTAGGAAGTAGCCCTAAACCTTAGCAGCTTTACTAAGGAAGAGCTAGATACTTATATTTAGGTTACCTTATAGGAGATATAACTTTAATAAAAGAGAGAATATCTAGCTATATTTTATTAAGGGGAAGCACTTATTTTAAATACTTCCCTAACTTTATTAGTATAAGATAAACTACTAACTAATAAGTAACTAAAAAGTAAGTTAGCTTTAAGGCTTAACCTCCTTTTAATCCCTTAGTATAAAGGAGAAATATATACTAACTTTTAGTCCTTTTTTATAATCTTAAAAACCTATTTTTATATTTAGCCTAAGACCTTTAAAAAAAAAACTATATAGGTTCTTTATATAGTCGCTGCCCTTTTACTATAAATTTAATAAAAATAGGAAATATATCTTATAATTAGCTTTAATAGTAAAATTATAAAGGTTACCTTTAAGGAATTTAAGTAATAGCTTAAAAATAATATTAATAATAGCCCTATTAGATGCCTTAATATAAGTATTAGGCTTATTAGTACTTTATAGAGGCTTTATTAGAAGTTTATAATATTTTTAAAGTATTATAAGAATATTAAGGCAAAGCTCCTAAAACCTTTACTACCTCTTTACTAAGTTTATAACTTCTTACTTTAACTCTACCCTAAACTCTAAAACTAGATACTTTATAGTAAAGTCTTAGTAAACTAAGTAAAAATAAAAAAAGCTAGAATTATTACTAAAATTATTATTAATAAGAAAACTAATCTAAAGCTATTAATAATATATAGTTAAAATTAAAAGTAGCTATTAATATTAGTAATAAATAATTAGTAATATAATAATAATATTATTAACTTACTAGGCCTTTATAATTACTTATAAGAGCTAATAATATATTTTAAATATTAGAACTTAGGTTATTATAAGTTAAGGTATAGTACCCTTAACTATAAAAAATACTTAGTATTATTATATACTATAGAGTTCTATAGCTAACCTTTATATTAATAGAATAAGAGGTTAGGCCTTATAGACTTATTATAAGCCTATAGTAATATAAATAAGGAACCTTTAGGTAAGTCTAATTAGGGATAGGGGTATATAGACTCTAAAGCTACTATAGTTAGGCTAGTATATATCTAGTTTAATAGCAGATAGGTTATCTTAAAAGCACTCTTTAACTTAAAAAGTAAATTAAATCTTATTAGTAAAAAGGTTATAGGAAATATACCCTTATTTCTAGGTCTTTATATTAATACTATTATAAGGAACTCCCCTTTTAAGGTCTTTAGAAGAACTATAAAGCTATTTAAAATAATAGATAACTAGGAAATTATAAAGAGGTATCTACTAGACTATATAGTTATAAATATTAAGGAAGATATAATTTTAAGGATACTTTAGTTTAAGAAGATAGCCCTTTGCATTTATTAGAAATATAATAAATAGAATTATCTATTATTAAAGGAAAGTCTTTTATTAGTTCCTACTCCCTTAAAGCTAGTTTGCTTTATAAGATTTTATAAGATATTAAGGATTATTATTATTCTAAACTTATCTAACTAAAAAGAGTAAGGGAAACCTACTAAAGAAACTATACTAATATTACCCTTAGAATATACTAAGTATTTAAAGGTTTTTAATAAAGAGAAAGCGGCTAAGCCTAAGTAATTAGCAGGGCATATATATATAATTAACCTTATTAAAGGACTAGCAATACCCTAAGGACCTATTTATATACTTATAGATATAGAACTATAGGTTTTATATAAATATCTCTAAGATATTATAAATAAAGGATAGATCTAAAGATTAATAAGCCCTTATAGTGCCCTAATATTATTTATTCTAAAGAAAGGGGGGAAGCTATAACTCTATATTAATTACTAGGCATTAAACTAGATTACTTATAAGAATAAGATACCTTTGCCTTTAATCCTTAAGATCCTAGATTAACTATAAGGAGTAATAGTCTTTACTAAGCTAGATTTAAAGGATATATATTACTAGATATATATTTATAAAAAGGATAAGTAAAAGATAACATTCTAATATAAATATAAGTACTTTAAGTACTATATAATACCCTTTAGCCTAATAAACACCCTAATAACCTTTTAAGAATATATTAATAATATACTATATAAATTAATTAATTATATCTATATTATCTATTTAAATAATATCCTAATCTATAGTAAGGACTATACTACTTATATACTTTATATTTATAAAGTCTTTAAAAGACTTTAGACTAGGGGCCTCTTTATAAATCTATTAAAATGCAAATTTAGAGTTAATACTATATTATACCTTAGCTTTATAATATCTTTAGAGAGAATCTAAATAAAGAAAGATAGAGTAAAGGCTATTATAGAGTAGCTATAATTAAAGAGTATATATAATATAATATTATTTTTAGAATTTATAAGATTTTATTAATAATTTATTTAGGATTATAATAAGATTATAGCCCTATTAATAGATATCTTAAAAGAAGGCAGATAAGGCGCTATCTAGCTAAGTCCTAGTAAACTTATAGTATTTAAGGACCTAAAATAGGCATTCCTTAAAGAACCTATTCTAATACATTTTAACCTAGCTTAACCTATATAAGTCTAGATAGATACATTATAATTTACTATAAAAGCTATCCTTTTATAAAAGATATAAGGAGGTTACTAGTACCCTATAGCCTATCTTTTAAAAAAGCTTATAAGATCTAAGATCTAGTATTTAACGCTAGATATAGAGATACTAATAATCCTTAAAGCATTTATAATATAGCGCTATTACTTTATATATACTAAATAGGAGATCTAGGTTATTATAGATTACTTAAATTATAGCTACCTTACTAGAAAAGCAAAGCTAGCCTTTAAATAAGTTATAGCTATAAAGAAGCTATCCCCCTTTAACTTTAGGATTAAGTATTAGCTAGAGAATATTAACTTAGTAAATAGTCTTTTAAGAAGACCTAATTATAAGGATAGGGAAGAAATATAGTTATAATATAGAAGTATACTCCTAGGGTTCCTAAAGCAATTTTATAGTAAAGTAGAATAAGCCTATAAAATAAAGACTAAGCTAAAGGGTAATAAAAGGACTAAAATAGGACCTCTAGCTCTATTATAAAGTAAAGAAGTTATTATAAGCTTATATAGTTTATAACTATTAAGTATCCTACTTATTAGATAAGGTATACTCTTAATATAGATAGCCTATCTTAGGCAAAGGCTTTAAAGGGGCAAACCTAAGGATTCTAAAGAATTAGACTTAGGGTTGCCTAAACCTTAAAAGGACTTAGCTATAATATTAAATATAGACCTAGTCTTTTTAAAGAAGGTGCTTTTTTATATATAAGAAAAGGATACTTTTCTTAGCTTTAATAAAGTTATAGGGAAAGCGGAAGATAATATAAAGGGAGTTTAAAGCTAGGTTAAGGGCTAAGATTAGCTTTTTTATTTCTAAGGAAGGATTTATATTCCCCTTATAATAAGACTTAAGATTTTAATACTATTTTATAATAACCTTATAAGTAAATATTAAGGAGTTAGCTATATACTTATAGGAATTATAAGATTATATTACTAATATAGCCTAAAAAGGGATATTAAAAAACATATTATTATATATATAAAGTATTAGCTTATAAAGCTAAGATACTATTAACCTTATAGTAAGTTAGTAATACTACTAACCTTAGTAAAGCCTTAAAAAGAAATCTTTATAGATTTTATTATTAATCTCCTAAAGATAAAAGGCTAATATTATACTTATAATTTAATTTTAATAGTTATTAACTAATATACTTAATATACTCTTTATATTCTAACCTATAAGCGAATTATTAATAATAGCTTAGTAAACCTTTTTTTTAATAATATATTTAAGTTTTTTAAGATCTTTATTAGGATTATAATAAATAAAGGTTTTATTTTTATAAGTTAGTTTTAGTAAGGATTTTATTACTTCCTTTTAATTAAATAGTAATTTAGTACCGCTTTTTATTTATAGACTAATAGCTAAATAGAATAATAGAATTAGTTAATTAAACACTACCTTTAGACCTTTTATATAAAAGACTAAGTTAACTAGGCAGATAACCTTATAATAGTATAGTTTACGCATAATAATACCGTCTATTTAGCTACTAGCAAGTTATTAGCATACCTACTTCTAGGAATCTAATCTTAGTTATTAGGAAAAATATTAAAGTAAGCTATATTATTTAGGGATACTAAGACCTAGGTAAAGGAAATAAGAGCTATCTATAAACTTATAGTAACCTTTATAAAGAAAGCTAAAAAGAGATACTAAAAATAGTATAATAGGAAGAGAGAGAAATCTAACCTTAAGGTTAATAACTAGGTCTTAATCTTAATAAAATACCTAAACCTCTAGCAACCTAATAAAAAGCTTATATAAAAGTATACTAGGCTATACTAAATTAAATGTTAGATAGGTATAAGCAGCCTAGCTTTTTAGCTTTATTTTCTATTATTAGTTAAGATTTATAATATATTTAACGCTATAAACCTTAAACTATTTTATAGCTATAAGGGTAAACTAATAAAGCTAATAGATTATCTCTTTTTTATAAATAAGATATTTAAAATTAAGCGAATATTAGGATATAGGTATAAAGGCTAATAGCATTAGTACCTTATTAAATAGAAAAACTACCTAGATAATAATAACTCTTAGTATATAAAGAGTGACTTTATAGTAACTAACCTAATAAAGGACTATAAAGTAGCGTTCCTAAAGAATAAACGCATTAAGGTACTAATAAGGAGCTAGAAAAGAAAGAGAATCTAAAAAAAAAAAAATAAAGAAAAGAGGGAAGTAAAAAGTAAAATTATTAACTATAACCTATAGGATAATAATAGTTAACCTCCCTATAATACTAACAGACTATAGTCCTATGTAAAATATAAAAAAAAAAAAAAAAAAAAAAA
>NQYQ01000098.1:12058-22660 GCA_003055925.1 Escovopsis sp. Ae720
ATCTTTTTTTTTTTTTTTTTCTTTTCTTTTTTTTTCTTCTTTCCCCCCTTTATTATTCCTTTACTATAAGTAAATAAAGAAAGCCTATAAGACCTTAGTATACTTACTATAAAGTTTAGTTATCTTAGTAGCTAGCATTCTTATACTTATTTATAAAGTTATTAGTATAGGAAAAAGAAAGAGAACTTATATAGGTAGGTAAAGGTACTAAGGACTACTCTTTATTCTTATTCCTAGGACCTAACTTTATATTAAAGGCCTTAATGTTTAGCTATAAAGGTATTAATAATAGTAATAAAATAGCATTAAACTTATAGTAGACTTATATTATACTTACTTATCTTAACCTTAGCTAGGCAGTAGAGGAAGTTTATAGCATTAATCTAGGTAGCTATAAGGGCCTTTTATATAATATTATAGCAGTAGCTAGTATACTTATCTAACTTTTTAGAGCAGGCAGTATATATTAAGCCCTTATTATAATAGACCTAATAAATGCAAATAAGGTTCTAGACTAAGATTAGCTTTTAAACTTCTAATAAAATAGTAAAGGATTTACTAGCTAGAGCTTACTTTTATTATATAAAGACTAAAGCTATAGTATATTCTTATAAAAAGAGCTAGTATATAAGTTATAGGACTTATTATTATTTATATAGTAAATATATTTTAAACTTTAGCCTAAAGCAAAAGGTTAGTAAAGGACCTTTATAGCTAAAGGCTAACTATACTTAGACTATTAATATAAGGTAATAAAGGATTACCTAAGGTTAGGTCCTATATAATATAATAAAAAAGATAATAATAGTAGGGGATATAATAATTAGTTATAAATTAGCTTTAAACTTCTAAAGAAAGGGGAAAAAGGTATATAGCTTAGTACTCTTTAAAGGCATAATATTATTATTACTATTAATATTAGGCCTAAAAAAATTAGACTTATTAGAGGTATTAGGAGTTAATAGTAGACTATAAAGAGGTATATTATTAGGTTCTTAAGGGGGTATAGGGGGTATATTACTAGTGGCTATAGCTATAGCTATTATAGTAATATGCATAGTAATAATAGCCTAGCTTACCTTTATAATTTTTTTTTTTTAAAGGCTTTTAGAGGTATTATAAAAAATAATAAGTAAGCTAAGAAAAGGACTAAAAATAACCTAAGGGAATTAATAAAAGCTATAAATACTAAGTAAAGAAAGAAAAAACTTATAAAAAGAGTAATAAAGCTATTATTATAAGCTAGTAAAATAATAAAGATAATAAAAAAGAAAGAAAAATAAAGAAAATAAAAAATAAAGAAATAGATATTTTTTAAGTAAAGGGAGTAGCCTAGGCTTAGTAATATAAGTATAGCCTAAGTAAAAGGGAAGTAAGAGTATTTAATTATATTAAAAGGAAAATAAAAAAATTATAATATAAAATTAAAATAGTACTAATTATAATATAAGGTTACTAGGATTATACTAAGGGATTAGTTAGTAATATTAGCTATCTATTTAAGTACTAACCTTAAGGATAAGGTTACTAATAGAGAGGTATTCTATTAAGTAACTAAGTATTAGAAGTATAGGCCTAATAGTTTAATATTAAACTAATATTAAATAGCCTATAAAAGAACAGTAAACTATATATAAAGATAGTTCCCTAGGAATTTAGGAAAAGGCTAAAGATTAATATTTTATTATATATACCCCTACCTTTAACTTACCTAGTCTCTACTATAATATCTCTTAGTAATACTTACTATAACCTCTTTATAAACTACCTTTAACCTCGCATTATACCCTATTACTCTCCTTCTTACCTAGTCTCTAATAACTATAGTAAATTTATTTTTATAAAAGTAAAAATATAAATATATAATAACCTTTTTATTCTTTTAACTTTATTTTTATTAAACTTTTAGGTTAAGAAATATATTATTTATTATATTATATTTTTTAATTATAAGTTAAACTAAAATGTTTTTAATTATAGCTTTTATAAAGTACTAATCTAAAGCTTAGCTACTCTTTTATATTTAAAAATATTTAATTTCTTTATACTAATTACTTATAATTTAAGATATTTATTTAAATTTAATATAAGGTATTAGGGTAAAGTTAATAATATTTATAAATATTAGCTAAGTAAGGAATATAAAATATATAGAAAATATATTAATATATAATGCTTACTTTAAGTAAAAAATATTAGATTTTATATACCTAGCTAGTATTATAATATAAATATAAATTAAAAGGCTAAACTAGCTATTAAAGGCATTATAAACCCTTTACTTTCTTTAGATTAAATTAAAGGCCTTTTTTATAATATTTTAAAAAGATTTAATAATAAGATTACTAACTAAATTATAATTTATTATCTTTAGCTTTAAAGGTTAAGGTATAGGCTATAGATATAAACTAAAAGTTTAAAAGGATATAGGCCTAATAAAAGGGGAAATAAAGCTTAGGCTTATATTATTAGTAGTATTAATAGTTTATAATATTTAAGGCATTAGTGCCTAAGGCTTTAGAATAGAATTATTTAAAGTATTAATAGAAGATAAGGATTAGTTAGAATTAGAGTTAAAGGAAATTATAATAAGAGTATTATTAAAAATAACTTTATAAAATATATATTTACCTTAAATAAAGTTTTAAGTAAAAATATAATTAATTTTTATATTTTTTAAATAAATTAAGCTTTTTAATATAATAAAGGTTATTATAAAAGATAAGGTAAAATAAAGATTATATTAATATTTATTTTTTATAAAGAAAATATTTTATCTTTTTATATTATTATAAAAAGTATATATTACTTTAAATATTATAATAAATAATATATAAAATATATTAAACTTTAAATTATTACTTTTTATAATATAGTTTTAAGTATTATCTTTCCTTTTTATTAATTATTATATTAATTATTATATTAATTATTATATTAATTATTATATTAATTATTATATTAAATATTTTATTAATTAATAAGGGAATCTTTTCTTTAAAAATAATAGTTTATAAAAAGTAATATAATTATAACTTATTTAAGGTAAAAGAAACCTAATATAGGATTTAAGGCTAAGAGTTAGAGCTTTAAAATATACTTAAAGAGCCTAAATAAGCCTATCTAAATAAGACTTTATATAAATAATATTATATATAATTAAGTCTTTATACTTATTCTATAGGTAAGGCTTTTTATAATTATAGCTATTTAATATAATTATATTTTTAAATATTATATAAAACCCTTAAACCTAAAATATATTTATATATATATAATAATATTTTATAATATTTTATAATACCCTTTTATATATTTAAATAGATTATAATATATTATAGCGTTTTATAATATATTATAATATATTACTATTATAAGTATAATATATTATAATTATATATAATAATAACTATAATATATTATAATTATATATAATAATAATTATAATATATTTATTAAATATATTAAATATATAAAATATATTAAGGTACTTTATAAATAAAGGTAATATTAAGCGGGGTATTATAAAAAGATTAATTTACTTAAAAGACTTTCTTTTTTTTTATTTAAAGACTAATCTTTTATAATAATCCTAAGTAATAATAAAGTATTTTTATTATAAGTATATTATAAAAAATTACTTAATTAATAAAAAAAGGCTAAAAGGCCTTATTTATAAAAAGATCTAATAAATATATTAAAGATATTAGATTATATTTACCTTTTATTTTAATAACTTAACTAATAACCTTTTTTATAAAATATTAAAAGATTAAAGTACCTTTAAGCCCTTTTTTATTAAATACTATAATAATAGGGTCCTTAAGCCTAAGCCTAATAGAATTAAACCTAGAACTTTAGGAATTAAGTTTACCTTTATTATTTATTTAATCTCTTTCTTTTTTACTATTTTTATTTTAATAGAATTTTTTAATTAAAAATATTAAAGTATTACTTATATATTTAAGCTAAAACTATAAAATAGCTCTTTAAACCTTAGTCTCCTTACTTAAAAATAGTATTATAATAATTAATATTATAGCTATTAAACTATTTATATCCCTAGCTTTTAAGGTAGCTAAGGTTATTTTAAAGATAGTAATTAAATCTTTAGAATTATTATTTTTTAAATATAAAGATATTATAATACTTATTATTATTATAAAACTATATAGTAATTAAAGTATAATTAAGGAAAGCGAAGTATAGCTTATAATATTAAATTTAAAAGTAATAGAATCCTATATTATAAAGGCTAAAAGATCTTAAAATTAATATATATTTTATAAGTCTTTTTTTTTCTATCTTAATATAAGTATCCTTTTAAATATTTTAATTAAATATATAAAAAAGGTTTTAATATACTAATATTATAAATCTATTAATTTAATATTCTACTTTTATAAGTATTATTTAATAGATCTTAAAAAAGATAAGGATAAGCGTTATAATCTATCTAATAGCTATTAAAGTATTATATTAAGCTATAAAAGCTTTTCTTATTAATTTCTTTTAATATAAGTCTATTTTTATATTTAAAATATATTTCCTTTTCCTTAATTTACTTATATTATTTAAAAATAGATTTATATTTAGTATATATAAAAAGAGTTATAATTATATTATCTAATATAAACCTTATATAGGTAATTTATAATAGACTAGCTTATATAATTCTTAAGCTTATATTTAAGGATTATTAAGGAGATATATTATTAAAAAAATAAAGAAAGAGTTAAATTAGAATAAGGTAAAACTTATAAGTAATATCTATTAATTATAAAGATAATAAAAAAAGTAAAATATTAATAAGACTTTTATAAAGTAATAGTAAAATATAGTAAAATAAAGTAAATTATTATAAATAATTATTATAATTAATTATTATATTTAATTATTATACTTAATTATTATAAGTTAAAGTAATTAAAAAAGATATATTTTTATTTAATATTTCTTTATTTACTATATAAATAGATATATAAAATCTAGGACCTATATAAATAACCTAAGAAATTATAAGTCTTTAATTATAACTATTATATATTTTATATAAAGTATATAAAGCTATATATTTAAAGTAAAGTATTAGGTTCTTTTTATAAATAAAGAAAGGAAAAGGAAGGTAATATAAGTAAAATACTTAATTAATAATGCCTTATATACTTCTTAAAGGCTTTATATAGCTATTAAGTTATATCTATATTTTTTATTTATTTTTATAATATCTTATATAATCTACTAATATAATTATTAAAAGGGTACCTTTATAATTAAAAGATTAACTATTTTTTAGTATTTTTAAATCTTCTTTAATATCTTAGCTAGAATAAAAGTAATTAGTATATTATAATAATTAATATAATAATTAATATAATAATTAATATAATAATCTAATTTAATAATCTTATACTTATATATAGCTTTAAAATAATAAATTAGCTTTTTTTTAGTTATATTTTATCTTATAAAAGTCTTTGCCTATTATAATAAATAAGATATAGGCTACCTATTATTATTACTATTATTATTACTATTATTATTATTATTATTACTATTATTATTATTATTATTATTATTACTATTATTATTATTATTACTATTATTATTATTATTATTATTATTATTATTATTATTATTATTATTATTATTATTATTATTATTATTATTATTATTATTATTATTATTATTATTACTATTATTACTATTACTATTATTACTATTACTATTACTATTATAGCCCTAGCTATTATTAACCTAGCTATTATTATTACCTAATATACTAGCTATAGCTAGGATCTATAGCTAAGTTAATTTTATAAAGGCCTAGCTAAATATAATATTAATTAATAAAAGATTAATAAAAAATAAAGATCTTAAGTATAAAAGAATAAAAAAGATAAATATTTTAATAAATATTAAAATAAATACTTTCTTATATTAATAAAAAAGATTATATATTAATTATATATTTAATTATTATAATATAAATAAAGAATTTATTTTAAAGTAAGAATTTAATTAAAAGTTAATTACTAAAGTATTAATAAAAAAGTGCTAAAAAGAAATAAATAAATAAAGTATAATTATATATTATAATAATACCTAATATATTTTTAAAAGATAGCTATTAATAGCCTGCCTTATAATATCTAACCTATTATAAATTACTATCTTACTTTTACTTTATTTATTTTTATATATAATATCTCTAATATAAGCTTTATTATATTTATTTAACTTTACTCTTATATTAATATTATATTAAGTATCTCTTTTATAATCTTATCTTTTTCTTTATTTATATTACCTTTAATTCTTTTTATTATTCCTTTTTTATAAAATAAAATATCTAATTATTCTTTAAGCTATAGCTATAGCTGCCTACCTAAAGTAAGAGATAGTAAGAAGTATATAAATACTAATATCTCTAAGAATTTATATACTAAGAAAGTATAGCTTTAAAAAAAAGGCCTTTCTTTAAAGTAATATAAACTAAAGATAATAAAGGCTTCTTTTAATTAAGCTATTTATTATATAAAAATAAAGCTATATAATATATTAAAGTAATAAACTTTATCTTTTAAATAATAAATAATTAAAAATAAAAAGATTATATTCTTTTATAATAAAAAGGTATAAGTTATACCCTGCCTTATATTTATTTACTTATAAATATACTTATTATTTATAATTATAATAAAAGTACTTATTTTAACTATTTTTAAGTTATAATAATAAATATATAATAATTAATAATAATTAAACTTCTTAATAATATAATAAACCTTAAGTAAAAGGAAATTAAGCTTAATAAGAATAATAAGGTTAAAGCTAAAAAGAAATTCTATTTTAATTATATTAAATACTAAGCCTTAAAGTAATTTATAAAAAGCTAGTTACTAAAAGGTTAATAAATCTATATACCTTATTTAAATTAAAAGGTAATAAATTACCTAATTTTTATACTTAATTATTATATTTAATTATTATATTTAATTATTATATTTAATTATTATATTTAATTATTATATCTAATTATTATATTTAATAACTTAACTAAAGCTTATCTTTATTTTAAATATCTAATACTTTTATCCTTAGTTATACTTATATTATTTAAAATTTTAATATTAGTAAAAAAAGGTTATAAAATATTAAAATATTTTATAATACTAAGAAAGATATTTTTAAAATACTTAAAAATATATTAGCTAATAAAGGTATAAGTCTTTATCTCTTACCTTTTATTTATAATATTAATAATCTTTAGAAAATTATAATAATAATATATATTAATATTATAGCTAGGCTATATACTTATTTAATAAGACTTTATTATAAATATAATAATTTAGAATATTTTTTTAAAATACTTAATAAAGAAATCTAAAATAAAGCTATAAAAAAGGGTAAGTAAGTATCCTTTTATTTTTAATTTTATTTAATAGTAATTAATAATATTTATAAGACTTTTTTACTAATTCTTAATACTTATTATATCTTTTTAAAGAATAATATTTTCTTTTAAAAGATAATAAAAGTAAAGATTAAAGCCCTTTAACTATTATATATTTAAAAGCTATAATAATAATTATTTCTTTTATATTTTAATTTATTATATACTAATTATAATACTTTAAAACCTTTATATATTATTATAAGTTTTTAGGTTATATTACTTAAAGAGTTTATATAAAGTATTAGCGCTTTAAAAAGTTTTTATTTATAAATAAAGGTTAATAAAAGGCTTATTACTTTTATAAAAAAGGAGGCTTTTATAAAGATATTACTTTTTATTACTTAATATTAGTAACTCTTAAAGTTAGCCCCTTTACCTTAGTTAGAATATAATAATCTAACTAAAAGACCCTTCTTAGCCTAGCCTTTATATAAGATCTAGCCTTTATTAAATAAAAGTACTTTAATAAGATTATTATATTTATTAACTTAATAAAAGGATTTATAAAGTTCTAAAAGTATTAGCTATTAATTATTAATAATTAAGATTAAAAAACTAAAAAGATAGCCTTAAAAGGATTCTTAAGAAGATTAAAATAACTTTAAATATTACCTTTATCTTTTATAAGAATTTAAAGTAAAGCTTTAGTTAAAGGGTAACCTTAGATCTTTATATAATAATTAATATAATAATCCTTTACTTTTACTTTAAAATTACTTTATAATAATTAATATAATAATTAATATAATAATTAATATAATAATTAATATAATAATCTATATAATAAATATAATAATCCTTTATTAAATTATTTATAAAAGATTATAATTTAATAGAAAAAAATTAGGTAAATTAAAAGGAAATTACTAAAAGAAAAAAAATAAGCTATTATAAAGAAATAAAATAGCTAGTAATAAATTTTTATAATTTTATAGTTTTTGCGATTTTTATAATTTTACAATTTTATAATTTTTGCGATTTTATAATTTTTGCGATTTTGTGATTTTTGCGATTTTGCGATTTTAGGGTTTTTCCGATTTTGGGGTTTTTGCCACTTGAGCTATGACTCGGTAAGGTGCCACCGTACTGACTTGGGGTATTACAGGGATAAAAAGTAATGAAAATACCGATTCAGATACCCGTACGGAGTACATCGGGCTCCTGAATCGAAGAAGAGAAGAGAGAGCTGAGAGGGCATGCACAGCCGTCAATAAAATATCAAAGTGGACAAGTCAAAAGGATCAAGAGGTAAGACTCTTGACAAACCTTGCATCATTCCCTATTTGGCCTCCTTTCCTCCCTGGCCTTGGCCCGTCTCTCCCGCCGAAGTCGCTTCAGCCTGGCCCTGCCGGTTTCCGTCGTTTGAGTCAGATTGGCCCTCTTTGACGGTTTCTCCGTCTTCGATTCAGACATCGTCCTTGGTTTCTCAGTTTCGACTTCAGATACCCACTTTGGCTTCTTTGGCTTCTTCGGCTTCGGATCGGACATATTCTTTGGCTCATTGATCCTCGATTCGGATGTCCTTTTCAGCTTTTTGAGCTTCTTCGTCTTCGATTCGGATGTCTTCTTGGGCTTCTTCAGCTTCTTCGTCTTCGATTCGGATACCGTCTTCGGCTTCTTCTTCTTCTTCCGTTTGGCACCCTTGAGCGCATTGGCAGTCTCCTTCTTGGTCTGTTGATCCCCCTCATCCGTTTGACATGCCGGGCGAGACTTCCGACCGGTCAACGCTCCGACAGCAACCTATTGGATATGCCGTGGCACCTCATCCCACAGCCAGAGCCCCTCACCGTCTCTCTCGCAAGTTATTGTGAATCCCTCTCGTCCCGCGTCAGGCACGACCACAAAGCCAGGAATCGACCCTTCTGTGGCCGTCATCCACAAGACCACCTTTGGCCGCCGCCAGAAGGGCTCTGCGAAGCGGACGTGCCGCGAACCCGAGCACGATGGCCCCATGGCAACGGTCCCGGTGTCGGCTCTCAGGACTTGTCTGTCGAAGCGTCGATGCACAAGGAGTAGGTTTAGGATCCGCTCCAGCGGCAGCCGTTCCGGCGTCTGCGTCTGGATAGCGTCCTGCGGAAAGATGGCCGTGTCGAGTTCTTCTTCCGCTTCGGCGAGGTTTTCCCGCGCGAAAGCGAGTTCTGCTTGGGATGAGACGAGCTCCTCCCGCAATGTGGCGAGATTTCCCCGTGCGACTTCGAGTTCTTCTTGTGTCATGGCGAGATCCACGCAATTCGACGCGAGCTCCTCTTGCGTTGACGTGAGCTTCTCCTGTGCTTCGACGCAGTCGTCTTGCATGATCACCAGTCGTCGTCGTGTTTCGGTGAGGTCTTGAATTGTGACAACTAGCCTGCTTCGCATAGAATCGACCTTCTGCTTCGATGAATCCAAGGCTGCCCATGCATCGGCGAGCTCTCTCTGTGTCCGTGCCAGCTGCTCCTCGGTGGAGGCGAGTTTCTGTTGTCCGGGGGAAACGTGGTGCTCTGTCGGATGAGCCTCGGGCTGCAGCAAAGGCCTCCAGGGGTCAGGCAGGGACGTGAGGGCAGTGGGTCGACCTTGTACGTAGTCTGCAATATATCTGTATTCTCGGCGCGTGGGCGAATTTGACTCGAGGAGGTTGGCCAGGTTCGGGCGAGATCCGTCGTTGACGTTTGTGGACAGATACCTCTCTGGCTGGCTCTCTGGCTGCGAGGTTCCCATGGTTTCGATGCCATTGCCAGTTGCGGTGGAGTTGGATGGACCAGCCAAGTGTGCACGGATGTGCCATGATCTATGTCTGTGAGGCATCTCGGCGTACTCTTTCTTCTCTTTGGACTGGCCCGGAACCCATCAGCCGAGAATCATCCACCTCATCAGTTTCAAGAGACTCACCAGATCAGCCCAAATAGACCGAAAAGCTCTCGAGAGTCGTCACGGAAATTGATGGTGATGTTGTCCAGAAAATGCAGATGAAGATGAAGATGCGGAGTCGGCGTTTTTCTCTCTCTTTCGGATGTCAAGTCAAGTGACTGGGCCGTGGCTTCCCGATGGAAAGGGGCATCTGTCACCTTCCTTCAATCCAAGGGTCGCACCTTCCGCTCATCTTCCGCTCACCTTTGACGCTTCACGGCAGGAGCGAGTCACGACCTCAAATCACCTGACCT
>NQYQ01000099.1:7592-21453 GCA_003055925.1 Escovopsis sp. Ae720
TTTTATTAAAGGCTATTATTAGACCTTTAAGCTTATTATTTTTTTTATAATTATATAAAAAATATTAGCTTTATAAGCTAATATATTATATATAACTTTAATATAAACTTTTTAAGTTTATATTATTTTATAGCTTTAAGCTAAAACTATAAATATAAAAAGAGTATATTAAAGCTAGCTTACCTTTATTTTAATAATCTTTATATATTTTATTTAAGTAAGCTTTTAATTTAAATATATATTAAAAAATTAGGCTAATATAATTAAAGTTATTTTATTAAGTTTAAGCTAAACTTTCTTTTTATTTATTTTTTAAGCCTTAGTAAAGTAAATAAATTTACTTTTTTTTAATTTAAAATATAATCTAACTTTTATTAATTACTTTAGATATATAGTTTAAATAGCTTTAAAATAATATTAAGTTTACTTTATATTTTTTTTATATATAAAAAGGTTAATATTATTAAAATAATTTATTATTATAAACCTTAGCCTTTTCTTTAATATTTTATATAAAAAAATAATATAAAGGAAAAAAAGAATTAAAAATAATAAAAAATAATAAAAAGCTTTATAATACTTTTAAATAAATATTAAATAATTAAAACTTTTTACCTTTAAACTAAAGCTAAGCTATTTTTATTTTAAAAAAGCTTTAAACTTATTATATAAAGGTTTAGTTTATTTTAAGCTTATTTATTATATATATTAGCTATTAATAGTTAACTTTATTATAAATACTTTTAAAATTAAATTATAATAATAAAGTAACTTTATATTAATCTTAAGCTATTTTTATAATTTCTTTAATTATTTATATTATTATTTTTATAAACTTTCTTTTAAAATTACTTATTTAGCTTTTTAATAAAAGTTTATTTATTTTTATTATAATTATAAAATAATATATAATAATTATTTTAATTACTTTTTTAATTATATTAAATAATAAAATTAGTTTTTATATATTTACTTTTTATTATTACTTTATAATTTTTTTAAGCTTTTTAAAAATATTAATAATTATAATCTAAAACTATTATAAATAATATTTAAGTTATAAAAAAATATTAATTAGCTATATTAATACTTTTATTAATAGGCTTTTATATATTTTAATTATTTTATTAAAAACTTTATTATTTTTTAAAGCCTTTTAAGGTTATAAAGCTTAGATTATTTATTAAACTTCTTTAAAGTTAATAACTATTATTATATTAAGCTTAGCTAAAGGCTAGTTTAATAATAAGTTATAAAAAGAATTAAAAAAAACCTTTTTACTAATATTATAGCCTTTTTTTTATATATTTTTATTATTACTTTTAGCCTACTTTTAGCTTAAAATATTAAAATCTTTATTTATTTTAGCCCCTTTTTAATATAACTTTTTATTTACTTTTTTATTTTTTATAAACTATTAATATAGCTTATAGCCTTATTAAAGTACTATTATTAGCTACTTTTCCTTACCTTAATTATAATATAATCTTAAGCTTATAATACCTTTTCTTTTACCTTTTATATTATTAATATTCTTTTTTTAAAGTATTCTTTTTAAACTCTTTTTACCTTTTAATTAGCTTAATTTATCTTTTATATTTATTAACTTTTCTTTTACTTTTTAGCTTTATTTTACCTTTATTTTAATATTACTTTTTTAATAATTTTTTAAATTTACTTAATTATTTACTTAATATAAATCTTTACTTTTTTTTTATTTTATAAGTTTTATTTCTTTAAAGCCTTATATTAAAACTATAATATAGCCTTTATAATTATTATCTTTTTATTTAATTATTATTATAATAACTTTATTTTTTATTTTTTTTTATTTATTATTTTAATCTTTATTTAAATTATTTATAAAATATAATTAAACTTAATAAAGTCCCTTTACCTTTAATATTATATCTTTAAGTTAATAATAGTTTAAATAAGGTTAATAATATTATTTTATTTACTATATTAAATTTAAGTTAGCTTTTTTTTAAATATAATAAGTTATAGCCTTTATTTTTTTATTATTTTTAATAATTTATTATATTTTTATATTATTTATTTCTTTTTATTTTAAATTAAATAATATTAGTTTTAATCTTTTATAAAAATAGCCTAAAGCTATAATACTTTTACTTTAATCTTTTATATTAATATTTATTATTTTATATTATAACCTTTTAAATAAATATTATAAATAATAAGTCTTTATTTTAAAAACTTTATTTTATATTAATCTTTTTATATTTATATTAACTATATAATAGCTTTATATTTTTTATAAATATATATTATAATTTATTTATTATTATATATTAAATAATAATACTTTTTATTTAAATATATTAGCTTTTTTATATAACTATTAACTTTTACCTTTTATAATATTATAATATTATAGCTAGCTTAATTTTAAAAAGCTAATTTATTAAAACTTTAATTTTTTATTATATTTTAATAAAAGATTATAAATATTATTAATTTTAAAATAAAAGTAATTTAAAGCTATTATAATTTTATAATTAACTTTTTATTAATATTATTTACTTAAGTTATAGCCTTTTATTTTTTTAAAAAGTAAATTAAATATTTATTTATTTATTTATATTACTCTAGTTACTAGTCCTTATAGCCTAGTACTTTTATTCTAATATTAAGAGAGGAAACCTATTATAGGCTAAAAACCTTCTCTGCCCTATTTATATATTAGTACTAGTTTTCTTTATTTATTAGTCTAGCCTTATTTATAAGGCTACTAAACTTTTCTAATTTTAAAAAAAGGATTACTAATCCTAATTATTTAGTTTTATATAAATATACCTTAGGCCTATTACTTAGTAATTATATTTATATTATTATTAATATATTATTTAAGTTATAATTCTTATTTAGTTATAGTTAACTAATATAAGTAATATACTAACCTTATTACCCTAAGGCTAGCTTATAGCTACCCCTTTTAATCTATCTCTATTACCTTTAACTATTCTTTTACTTTTTTTTATTCTTTTCTTTATAGTTTTAATAGCCTTATACCTATACTTACTTATACTTACCCTTAGACCTTATTTATTTCTCTTATACTTACTTATTAGCCTTAACTTTATCCCTTATATATAATCCTTTAGGCCTTATATCTTTCTTAGCTTTCTTTTATTTTTTTATTTTTTTATTTTTTTTTCTTTATCCTTTTTATTACCTTTTTTTTTATTATTATCTTTCCTTTTACTTTTACCTATCTTTACTTTATATTTATACTTATTATCTTTTATTATTATTTTTATTATTATTATTATTATTATTATATCTTTCCTTTTCCTTACTAACTTAATTTATTTTTTTACTTTTTAGCTTTATATTAGCTTTATAATTAACTAACTTACTTAATTTAAGCTTATCTTTATAACCTCTTATACTTTATATATATTTTATATATATAAAAAAAGCTTAGCTTTTTTTATATTAATTAAGCTAATTATAAAAAGCCTTATAAGGCTTATTAGGCCTTTAAAGGTAGTATTATTATATATTATATAGTAAATATTTTTACTTTAGCTTTATATTAGTTTAATTTATTAATACTTTATAGCCTATATTTTATAATATTAAGGTTAAGGTTTTTACTTTTTAAACTACTTTTATTACTATTATTAAAAGAGCCCTTATAATATATTAATACTCTAGGTCTATTATATCTCTATCTTTCTTACTAATTTAATTATAGCTTACTAATTAGAATAATCTTACTAATATTACCTTATACCTTAAGCTAGCTATAACTCTTTATAAAGCTAGCTTATTATTTATAATTATATTAAATCTATTTAGTATTTATAAAATACTAAGATAATTTACTTAAACTAATAAGTTATTAGTTAACCTTTATAATATAAGTAATACTTTATTTAAAAATATAAATATACTTTATATTTATATTACTATATTACTTTAAAAGGTTATTATAAATATAAGGTAGGCCTATATAAGGAATAAAAAAGGCTATATACTTTCTTTATCCCTTATTATCTTAACTCTAAAAGCTTAAAATAAAAAAAAGAAAAGGAAAAGAAAGTCCTAAGATTAAAAGCCTTTTCTTAGTATTACCCTTACTTTAGCTTTATATTACTTTAATAATAAAATAAAGCTTATTTATTTTTAAAGTAATAATAGATAATAGGTAGTTAGCTATAAAGGTAACTTTATAGTTTAAAAAGAAAAAATTAAAAAAAGAAAAAGTAAAAAATAACTAAGTATATTCTATACTTAAGGTAAAACTAGAGCTAAAGGGAATATAATTATATATATAGTTTTTAGTTTTTAGTAATTAGTAATATAAGGTTATTATTCTTACTTTTAGCTACCCTTATAGTAATCTTAATTTTAAGCTAATCTTTATATTACTTTATAATATTTTATTTATTATAGTTATAAGAATTACTTTATTAGCTTAGTATTAGTTTTATTATTATTTAATATAAATACTATCTTTTAGGCTATAGTTATTTATAAGCTAAGCTTTTTTTTAGCTTTTTTTATATTAGGGTATATAGTAAATAAGTATTAAAGCGTTTTTAAACTAATATTATAAAGGTATATTAGGCTATTAACTATAAGAACCTTTCTTAAAAAGAGAAATACTTATAGCCTAATTTTTCTTATATAAAGCTATATAAATATTAAGCTTTTATATTTATATAATTTAGTATAAACCTTTAAGGTTTAGGTTATAATTATATATAAATCTTAGATATTAATAGCTTTTCTTTTAAAATGCCTTTAGGCTATATATACCTAGTCTTTATTACCTTTTTATTAATATTACTAATTATATATTATTACTTTTTTTTTATTAAGGTTTTTTAGGTTTTATACCTTTATAGCTTTACTTTACTTTTACCTTAAAGCTTATTATATTTTCTTTTTTTTTTAAAGTATTTAAATAACTTTAATATACTCTTTTTAAATTTATTTTATAATTAGGCTATCTTTTAGCTAGCTTTTAAACCTTATAACCTAATAGTTAAAGTAAAGGTTTAAAGAAAGAACTATAGCTTTAACTTTAATACTTTATATTAGGGCTACCTAATATACTTTTATAATAATCTAAAGGTAATCTATTTACTCTCTATTAAAGGCTATTATTAAGCCCTTAGGCTTATTATCTCTTTTTATAATTATATAAAAGGTATTAGCCTTATAAGCTAATATACTATATATAACTTTAATATAAACTTCTTAGGCTTATATTATTCTATAGCTTTAAGCTAAGGCTATAAATATAAAGAGAGTATACTAAAGCTAGCCTACCTTTACCTTAATAATCTTTATATACTTTATTTAAGCTAGTTTTTAATTTAAATATATATTAAAAAATTAGGCTAATATAACTAAAGCTACTTTATTAAGTCTAAGCTAGACCCTCCTTTTATTTACCTTTTAGGCCTTAGTAAAGTAAATAAGCTTACTCTTTTTTAATTTAAAGTATAATCTAACTTTTATTAACTACTTTAGGTATATAGCCTAAATAGCTTTAAAATAATATTAGGTTTACTTTATATTCTTTTTATATATAAGAAGGTTAGTCTTATTAAAGTAATTTATTATTATAAGCCTTAGCCTTTTTTTTAGCGCTTTATATAAAAAGATAATATAAAGAAGAAAAAGGATTAAAGATAGTAAAAAGCCTTATAATACCTTTAAATAAATATTAAATAACTAAGACTTCTTACCTTTAAACTAAAGCTAAGCTATTCTTACCTTAAAAAAGCTTTAAATTTATTATATAAAGGTTTAGTTTACTTTTAGCTTATTTATTATATATATTAGCTATTAATAATTAATTTTATTATAAATACCTTTAAAATTAAGTTATAATAATAAAGTAACTTTATATTAGTTTTAGACTATCTTTATAATTTCTTTAACTATTTATATTACTATTTTTATAAACCTTTCTTTATAATTATTTATTTAGCCTTTTAGTAAAAGTTTATTTATTTTTATTATAATTATAAGTTAATATATAATAATTATTTTAATTACTTTTTTAATTATATTAAGTAATAAGATTAATCTTTATATATTTACTTTTTATTATTACTTTATAATCTTTCTAAGCTTTTTAAAAATACTAATAACTATAGCCTAAAACTATTATAAATAGTACCTAAGTTATAAAAAGGTATTAGTTAATTATACTAATACTTTTACTAATAAGCTTTTATATACTTTAATTATTTTATTAAAGACTTTATCCTTTTTTAAGGCCTTTTAGGGTTATAAAACTTAGATTATTTACTAGACTTCTTTAAAGTTAATAATTACTATTATATTAGGCTTAGCTAAGGGTTAGTTTAATAATAGATTATAAAGGGGATTAAAGAAAAACCTTTTTACTAATATTATAGCCTTTTCCTTATATATCTCTATTATTATTTTTAGCCTACTTTTAACCTAAAGTATTAAGATCTTTACTTACCTTAGCCCTTTTTTAATATAAACTTTTACTTACTTTTCTATCCTTTATAAGCTATTAGTATAGCCTATAGCCTTATTAAGATATTATTATTAATTACTCTTTTTTACTTTAGTTATAGTATAGTCTTAGGCCTATAATACCTTTTCCCTTACCCTTTATATTATTAGTATTCTTTTTTTTAAATATTCTTTTTAGGCCCTTTTTACCTTTTAATTAGCCTAATCTATCTTTTATATTTACTAACTCTCTCTTTACCTTTTAGCTTTATCCTACCTTTACTTTAATATTACTTTTTTAATAATTTTTTAAATTTACTTAATTACTTATCTAATATAAGTCTTTACTCTCTCTTTATTTTATAAGTCTTATTTTTTTAAGGCCTTATATTAGAACTATAGTATAGCCTTTATAATTATTACCTTTTTATTTAATTATTATTATAATAATCTTATTTCCTATTTCTTTTTACCTATTACTTTTACTTTTATTTAAACTATTTATAAAATATAATTAAACCTAATAAAGTTCCTTTACTTTTAATACTATACCTTTAGGTTAGTTATAGCCTAAATAAGGTTAATAGTATTATCTTACTAGCTATATTAGATCTAAGTTAGCTCCCTTTTAAATATAATAAGCTATAACCTTTATCTTTTTATTATTTTTAATAATTTATTATACTTTTATATTATTTATTCTTTTTTATTTTAAATTAAATAATATTAATTTTAATCCTTTATAAAGATAGCCTAAGGCTATAGCGCCCTTACTTTAATCTTTTATATTAATATTTATTATTTTATATTATAACCTTTTAAATAAATATTATAAATAATAACTTTTTATTTTAAGAATTTTACTTTATATTAGTCTTTTTATATTTATATTAACTATATAATAGCCTTATACCTTTTATAAATATATATTATAACTTATCTATTATTATATATTAGGTAATAGTTCCCTTTACTTAAATATATTAGCTTTTTTATATAGCTATTAACTCTTATCTTTTATAATATTATAATATTATAGCTAGCCTAATTCTAAAAGGCTAGCTTATTAAAGCCTTAGTTTTTTACTATATTTTAATAAAGGATTATAATTATTATTAACTTTAGAATAAGGGTAGCTTAAAGCTATTATAATCCTATAATTAACTCTCTATTAGTATTATTTATTTAAATTATAGCCTATTATTTTTTTTAAAGGTAGATTAGATATTAATTAGGCTATTAGTTAGTATATATAAAAGGTTTATAAAGGCTTTAAAGACTATCTATATATATTAGTTTATTAAAGGGTAGACTTATATTAAGTTTAATAAGGTTTTTTTTTTTAGGTATTTTACTAAGTATCTTTTAACCCTTTTAGGCTTTAGTATATTACTTAGTTAGTATTTTATATAATAGTTAGCCTAATATAATATTAACTTTAATATTTTTATAAATATTTTTAGTTAATATAAATAATATTTCTTTACTTTATTTTAATATATTTATATTTTAAAGTACTTTTAAGATTAGGTTAAGTATAGGCCTTAGTATAAGTAATATTATATTTATATTTCTTTAGTTTTTATTAGGTATTACTTTTTATTTCCTTTATATACTTTAGCTTTATATTATTTATAAAAATATTAGTTAATATAATACTTAATAATATATTTTATCTTAAAGTATTTATAATATTACCTTAAATAGACTTTTTTTATATATAGCTTTATAATATATAGCTATAATTAAAAATAAAGGCTTTTATAATAAAGTTAGTTTATATTTAAAATAATACTAATTTTAAAGATTATAACTATTTATAAAGCTATAATACCTTAAAGCTAATATATAGCTATATAAAGAATTACCTTTTTATTTTTCTTTTATATTTTTTTTAATAAGACTTTATTACTAATATTATTAATATTTTATAAACTAATACTCTTAATAATAACTTAATAAATATATTATAATTATTTTATATTTAAACTAAATATTACCTTTATTTAAATATTAGTAATATATTACTTTATATTTCCTTTAAAGATAATTATTATATTATTACTTTAAAAATATTAGGCTATACTTATATTATCTATAGGCCTAATTATATAGTTAATAGCTTTAATAATTTCTATTAAGGACTACTTTTAGAACTTTTTAAAAATAATACTACCTTTAATTATAACCTTTCTTTTAAGCCTTAAAAGAACTAGCTTTATATTTCCTTTAGCTAAAACCTAAGTAATAAGTATTATTACTATTACTATTATATATATCTTTAGCTTATTTATTTATTTAATTATAATTATATATATAGTTATATATATTTTAATAAGTTTATTTTATATAATTATTATTATTTTTATCTTTAGCGCTATAATAATTATAACTTAGTTTTACTTTTCCTTTATATTATATAATAAATTTTTAACTATTATTTATACTTAGGTAAGCTTAGCCTTTAAAATTAGATCTTAAAGTTTTATATATACTTACTTTTACTTTTTTAATTATTAAATAATTACCTTTAACCTATCTTTATATTATAGCCCTAAGTCTAATAAACTTAGGGCTACTCCTTTATTATATTAACTTATTATAAGCCTATAATTTCTACTATTAATTTCTATTTAGTTACTATTACTATCTATATTATATCTGCTTTAGATCTATACTATTATAAGTAGGCAATTTAGGCCTAGTAAAATCAAATCTAAAGTTATTTTTAATTTTTAATCGCTATATTGGTTAGTATAGGCGTTTTTCGCATTCTTTTTTCTAGTTTTTTTTTTATATATAAATTAAATATTAATTAAGCTATTAGTTAATATATATAAAAGGTTTATAAAGGCTTTAAAAACTATTTATTTATATTAGTTTATTAAAAAATAAACTTATATTAAGTTTAATAAGGTTTTTTTTTTAAGTATTTTATTAAATATCTTTTAATCCTTTTAAATTTTAATATATTATTTAATTAATATTTTATATAATAATTAGCCTAATATAATATTAATTTTAATATTTTTATAAATATTTTTAATTAATATAAATAATATTCCTTTACTTTATTTTAATATATTTATATTTTAAAGTATTTTTAAAATTAGGCTAAATATAGGCCTTAATATAAGTAATATTATATTTATATTCCTTTAGTTTTTATTAAGTATTACTTTTTACTTTTTTTATATACTTTAGCTTTATATTATTTATAAAAATATTAATTAATATAATATTTTATAATATACTTTATTTTAAAGTACTTATAATATTACCTTAAGTAAACTTTCTTTATATATAGCTTTATATTATATAATTATAATTAAAAATAAAAGCTTTTATAATAAAGTTAGTTAATATTTAAAATAATATTAACTTTAAAGATTATAATTATTTATAAAGCTATAATATTTTAAAAGTAATATATAATTATATAAAAGATTACCTTTTTATTTTCTTTTTATACTTTTTTTAATAAAGCTTTATTATTAATATTACTAATATTATTAATATTTTATAAACTAATACCTTTGATAATAATCTAATAAATATATTATAATTATTTTATATAAGGTTAAAGGTAGTTTATAAAGAGGTCGCAGTAAGTATTACTAAGAGATATTATAATAGAGACTAGATAAGTTAAAGGTAGGGTATATATAATAAAATATTAATTTTTAGCCTTCTCTCTAAATCTCTAAAGAATCGCTCTTATATATAGTTTACTATTCCTTTATAGGATATTTAACACTAGTTTAATATTAAACTATTAAGCTTATACTTCTAATACTTAATTACTTAATAAAATACCCTTTTATTAATAACCTTATTTTTAAGGTTAATACTTAAATAAATAGCTTAATATTATTAACTAATTCTCTAATATAATCCTAATAACCTTATATTATAGTTAATATTATTTTAATTTTATATTATAGTTTTTTTATTCTCTTTCTAATATAATTAAATACCCTTACTTCCCTTTTACTTAGGCTATACTTATATTACTAAGCTTAGGCTATTTCTTTTATTTAAAAAATACTTACCTCTTTATCTTTTATTTTCTTTATTTTCCTTCCTTTTTTATTATTTTTATTATTTTATTAGCTTATAATAATAGCTTTATTACTTTTTTTATAAATTCCTTCTTTTTTTACTTTATATTTATAGCTTTTACTAATTTTTATAAGTTATTTCTAATCCTTTTTCTAGTTTATTTATTATTTTTTATAATATTTTTAAAAGCCTTTAAAAAAAAGAAAATTATAAAGGTAAGCTAGGCTATTATTATTATATATATTACTATAATAGCTATAATTATAGCTACTAATAATATATCTCTTATACCTCCTTAAGGACCTAATAATATATCTCTTTATAATTTATTATTAACTTTTAATACTTTTAATAAGTTTAATTTTTTTAAGCTTAATATTAATAATAATAATAATATTATATCTTTAAAAAGTACTAAGCTATATACTTTTCTCTTCTTTTTTTAAAAGTTTAAAGCTAACTTATAACTAGCTATTATATTCTTTACTATTATTATCTTTTTTATTATATTATATAAAATCTAACTTTAAATATTCCTTTATTACTTTATATTAATAATCTAAATATAATTAGCCTTTAGCTATAAAGGTTCTTTACTAACCCTTTATTTTAAACTAAAGTTTAAAATATATTTACTATATAAGTAATAATAAGTTTTATAATCTATATATTAGCTCTTTTTATAAAGATATATTATAGCTTTAGTCTTTATATAATAAAAGTAAGCCTTAGCTAGTAAATTCTTTATTATCTTATTAAAAGTTTAAATACTAATCTTAGTTTAAAACTTTATTTATACTTATTAAGTTCATTATAATAAAGGCTTAATATATACTATTTAGTTTAAAGAGTTAAATAAATATATTACTTATTATTATAATATTATATAAAAGGCCTTTATAGCTATTTAAATTAATATTATAAACTTCCTTAATTATTTAGCTAAGATTAAAGTAACTAAATATAATATAAATTTATTATAAGTTTAATATTACTTTACTATTATTATTAATATCTTTATAAGTAAATATAAAGGCCTTTAATACTAAGTTAAGTCTTAAAAATAAAAATAAAAAGTAATCCTTAGTACCTTTGCCTATTTATATAGGTTCTCTTTTTTTTTTTTATATTAATAACTTTATAAATAAATATAAAAATATTAGCTATTAAAATAACTAAACTTTATAATAATTACACTAAGGTTTTATAGTCTTTCTTTATTTACTTATAGTAGAGGAATAATAATAAAAGGAGAAAGGAAAAAAAAAAATATTATTATAGTTTTTTTTTTTTTATATTTTATATAAGACTATAGTCTATTAGGTTATAGGAAGGTTAACTATTATTATTTTATAGGTTATAGTTAATAAATTTACTTTTACTTTTTTTTTTTTTTATTTCTCTTTTTTTTTTTAGGTTCTTTTTCTTTTTTAGCTTCTTATTAGTACTTTAATATATTTATTCTTTAAAAGCACTATTTTATAATCCTTTATTAGATTAGTTATTATAAAGTTACTTTTTATATATTAAAAGTTATTATTATTTAAGTAATCCTTTTATTTAATAAAATACTAATATTATTAGCCTTTATATTTATATTCTAATATTTACTTAATTTTAAATATTTTATTTATAAAAAAAGGGTAATCTATTAGCTTTATAGTTTACCTTTATAGCTATAGAATAGTTTAAGGTTTATAGTATTAAATATATTATAAATCTTAACTAATAATAGAAAATAAAGCTAAAAAGCTAGGCTACTTATACCTATTTAATATTTAATTTAATATAGTTTAGTATACTTTTATATAAGCTTTTTACTAAGTTATTAAAGGTTTAGGTATTTTATTAAGATTAGGACTTAGTTACTAACCTTAAGGTTAGATTTCTTTCTCTTTTTATTATATTATTTTTAATATCTCTCTTTAGCTTCCTTTATAAAAGTTACTATAAGTTTATAAATAGCTTTTATTTTTTCTATTTAAATCTTAGTATCCTTAAATAATATAGCTTACTTTAGTATTTCTTTTAATAACTAAAATTAGATTTTTAAAAGTAGGTATACTAGTAACTTACTAATAGCTAAATATATAGTATTATTATATATAAATTATACTATTATAAGATTATCTGCCTAATTAACTTAGTCCTTAGTATAAAAGGTTTAAAAATAATATTTAATTAGCTAGTTTTATTATTTTATTTAGCTATTAATCTATAGGTAAAAAGTAATATTAAGTTATTACTTAATTAAAAGAAAGTAATAAAATCCTTATTAAAACTAACTTATAAAGATAAAACCTTTATTTATTATAATCTTAGTAAGGATCCTAAAAAACTTAAATATATTATTAAAAAAAAGATTTATTAGGCTATTATTAGTAATTTACTTATAGGTTAGAATATAAAGAGTATATTAAGTATATTAGTTAATAATTACTAAAATTAAATTATAAATATAATACTAACCCTTTATCTTTAAAAGGTTAATAATAAAATCTATAAAGATTTCTTTTTAAGGCTTTATTAAAGTTAATAATATTACTAATTTACTATAAGGTTAATAGTATCTTAGCTTTATAAGCTAATACTTTATATATATAATAATATATTTTTTAATATCCCTTTTTAGGCTATATTAATAATATAACCTTATAATCCTTATAAATATATAGCTAACTCCTTAATACTTATTTATAAAGTTATTATAAAATAATATTAAAATCTTAAGTCTTATTATAAAAAGAATATAAATCTTTTCTTAAAAATAAAAAAGCTAATCTTAGCTTTTAACTTAGCTTTAAACTTCTTTTATATTATTTTCTACTTTTTTTATAACTTTATTAAAGCTAAAAAAAGTATCCTTTTTTTATATATAAAAAAGCGCCTTTTTTAAAAAAATTAGGTCTATATTTAATATTATAGCTAAGTCCTTTTAAGGTTTAGATAACCCTAAGTCTAATTCTTTAAAATCCTTAGGTTTACCTTTCTAAAGCCTTTACTTAAAATAGGCTATTTATATTAAAAGTATATCTTATCTAATAAGTAAAATACTTAATAGTTATAAACTATATAAGCTTATAATAACTTCTTTACTTTATAATAAAGCTAAAGATCCTACTTTAATCCTTTTATTACTCTTTAGCTTAGTTTTTATTTTATAGGCTTATTTTATCTTATTATAAAATCGCTTTAAAAACCTTAAAAGTATACTTTTATATTATAACTATATTTCTTTCCTATTCTTATAATTAGGTTTTCTTAAAAAACTATTTATTAAATTAATATTCCTTAGCTAATACTTAATTTTAAAGTTAAAAAGGGATAG